>MU724033.1:105606-122755 GCA_026770625.1 Nicotiana glauca | reverse complement strand
CAAGCCTCTCAGTCACTCATGGCTCAACTCTTACCAATCAGCGTTTGCACTCAGCACTCACCATATAGTAATCGCTGCGGCGTGTACCTCAATCCATGCATATAGTCGACTGTGCTCACCGGGGGTGTGCAGTCTCTGGAGGGGCACCTACAGGCCAAGCGCTATATCACTGCGGCGTGTAGCCCAATCCAACATATCGCTGCGGCTTGTAGCCCGATCCATATATATATTGTTGCGGCGTGCAGCACGATCCATAAATATATAATCCTCACACCATTGGCCTCTCTCAGTCATTAACCGCAAAATTAGACCCTCGGTTTATCTCAGTCATTAGCCTCACAACCAGACCCTCGGTCTATCTCAGTTATCAACCTCACAATCACTCGGGCCATCAGCAAATCAGGGAACTCAGCCCAAACAATTTTCACATTTTTAAGAAATAAAGTGATAAAACCAGATTTAAACAATAATCAGGTAAAACATGACTAAGGATCTAATATCGAAACAAATAGAGTGAGGAAAAATAGTAAAAATGTCCCTAAGGGTCTCAACAGGTCGGCAGAAGGCCCCAAACATGGCATACATCCCAAAATATAATGTCAATCTCTAAAATATGGAATATCATAAGATTTCAAATCAAATACGCGACTTAACAGTCGTATGAGACGGACCAAGTCACAATCCCCAACAGTGCACGACTCCACGCACGTCATCTAGCGTGTGAGTCACCTCAAAGTAGCACAATGATGTGAAATCTTGGGTTTCAAACCCTCATAACAGTATTTACAATCATTACTTACCTCGATCCGGTCCAAATTCTAGCCAGCGATGCCTTTGCCCTCACGAATCGACCTCCGGATGCTCCAAATCTAACCAAAATCAGTATATTATCATCAATATACGCTAAAGGAATGAATTCCCTATGAAAATTATCAAATTAGACCAAAAATCCCGAATTTGGCTCAAACCCGGCCCCCGGGCCCACATTTCGAAATCTGGCGAAACTCATATAATTCGATAATTCATTCAACTACAAGTCCAACCATACCAAAATTACTAAATTTCGATAATAATTCGGCCTCCAAATCATCAAATCTTATTTTCAAATCCCTAGGTCAAAATCCCCAATTTACAACTCAAAAATATATAACCTAATCCGATTATTCGATGATAATTCAATATTATAGAGTATAAATGATCACAAGTAACTTTCCTCAAAATTTCTCATGATTTCTTGCTCAAAAATTGCCCTAAGCCATGTTCTTTCACCAAACAAATGTCAAAATGAGCCAAAAAAAAAAGAACAACACTAATACACCCGATTCTGGTCGCTAAAAGCCATTTCCGGTCGCTAAAAGTGCCAAATCTGGTCGCTAAAGGTGCGCACCAGATCCTGCTACACCAGAAATATTTATTTTCACTAAAAAGGCTCTAACTCCACCATACAAACTCGGAATTCAATGATTCTTGTTCCAATGAGTCACAAATAATAATACGAACATAGATCTTCTATAGAAACTCAATTCGGAGCTCATTTGCTCAGTCCGATACTCATTTCGCTTGTTAAACAATTAACTCGTGTTTCGCGTCAAAAACCCAATCGCGACTTGATAAAATTAGACCAAACTTTCCAGTTCACTCCAATAATTCATTATCAAAATTTCTGGAGTCTCAAAATCAAATTTCGATCTCTAAAACTAAAAATGAACCTTTGGATCATTACATGCTTATGCTCAAAACGACAAAAATCTTCCAAAAACTCTTCCGAAACTTATCCGAGACTCATAGGGTCCCTCATAGGACCCTACGAAACATGCCAACATACCCCATAACATCATTCGAACTTGTTCCAAACTTCGGAATGCTTGAAACAACATCAAAACATCAAATCACCCTCGGATTCAAGCCTAAGAATTTCAAAACTTCCGAATTTCGAATCCGATCAAAAAGTCTATCAAACATCTTCCGAATGACCTGAAATTTTGCACACACGTCACAAATGACACAACGGACATATTCCAATTTCTGGAATTCCATTCCAAACCCTATATCAAAATCTCACCTATCAACTGGAAAATGCTAAAATCTCAATTTTGCCAATTCGAGCCTAAACCTTCCACGGACCTCCAAAATGCATTACGATCACGCTCCTAAGTCCCAAATAACCTAACGGAGCTAACCATATCATAAAAATTTTGATCCGAGATCATAGACAAACAAGTCAAATCTTGGTCAAACCTTTCAAATTTCAAGCTAGAATTGTTCTTCCAAATTCATTCTGATTACCCTGAAAACCAAAACCAATGATTTACATAGATAATAATACATCATACGGGTCTAGTCATGCTTGAGAATAGGAGAGCAAACCGGTCGGGCCATTACATCTACGTTCGTCCTCGAACGTGTCCAGAGTTGTTCCGAAAACCGTCAAATCGTTGGGTAACCTTACCATGCACATACCAGGGGATGATCCCATGTCACCCTATCCCATATAGGTCCGGTAACACAACATAACTGAAATTTCACAATTCACCATAGCCCATAACCTTAGAACCAATTTCCACTTTCGAAATTGTCTATAAGATCATAATCACACATCTACAAACTGAATAAGTCTTAACATGGTGTATCAAGCCATAACCACAATCCAAGATAAAAATCACATGATATACCGCACAACTCAAACACTCATAGCGATAACTTCTAATAACAGCAGCTGCTCAAACAACCCAATTCCGGTAATAAACCTCTTATCAAACCAAAGCCTATTTCCAACACTTTTGTATATTACCAACGATTAATGAAACATGCAGAAAGTCATAACTATTCCTCAGATCAACCAGTCATTGAGCGCCCTCTCCTTCGGCAAGGACTATAGTAAATTTTTAAGCCGAATCCCGATATTATCCTTCCAACATGCTGAAATCGAATTCGATAGTATTCATTCTAGATCTCAATGACCTCATCTCATCCAACACGACTACTATAGTAACATGACATATCGGTACAATCTAAAGCTACAACCCGTGCACCAATAAGCAACAGTCCAAATGTACTCAAATCATGGAAAAATGACTCAAATGAGAGAGTTGTACTGCAAGTTCACCAGTACCACCACAACACAATGCTAAGAACCCATAACCCTTCATAGAAGCAGAACATATGAATCTAACCCGAAGGATCATACCTCTACATAACTTCGCTGCAATGCGGGACCCAATCCAAACACTGGTCCACATGAGACACCTCAAGTCACCATGCTCAAAATCATCAACCACGCGCAATTTGATGTCTAAAGCCAAAGCAATCATCTTAACCACCGCGAATCCACTACATAACACCATACAACTCAAAAGGACATAATCGATACGCCATCCACCGAGCAATACCCAGTACTCTTCCCGCTCGAATTCCACTGAGAGGCCCCAATGACACTGCACCACATGTGCTTATAACCAACAAATCCTAACGTCTCGCAACATTGAAGGATAACTCATAGATCACTCTAGGACACGAATAAGCTCAATGACAATCGAATGGAACATCCCTCAACAATAACAAATTGGAGTCAACAAATTCGACCTGGTATAGAACACACCTCCATGTTGGGCCTACTAATGAACTCCAAATAAGCTCTGGTCCCCCACGATACATAAATATCCCTCCGAAAGTCTAAAATGACTGAATCATAACACATACTATCCTCTGACTAACCTTGGCTATTTTTTACGGTCAACAACTATGAAATAATCTACTCACGAGAACTCCAGTCTCCAAATTCATATAACATATGAATCACCATCTTTGATCTCAACTCAACTGCCTGAATGCCCATACTTCTCCAATTACACAGTCATCCTACGAGGAATACTTCTAAAATTCTTCTGTGCCATAAGGCAAAATCTGAACTCCAACAATCGACCAAACAAAAGAGTGCCGCAATACCAATGAAGTATCCATAACTCCCACACATCGCTCTTTCTGAAATATGTAACCTCATCAAGCCACACCAATCAGCGATCTCATCTAGAAGAAAACCACTACACATCCCACGCACCTCACGCTCACAGAAAATGTACATCTCTAACCATGGTAGAAACCATCAAGAACTCTCCGAATGCCATTTGCACAAAACTAAACCGTCATGACTAAATTCTAACTCAACTAAGTTACGCAGGTCACTAAAACCCAAGAAAATTGCCGTGAAACACCTGTAGAAACTTATTACCCTGTAAGCATCCAAAGAACTAATCATCTTACCATGTCGATCCGGCCTACTACCAAGCTATCCCAGTTATCAAACTTCCTTATGATTTACCTTTAACTGGATATTTCTTCTTGTCATAACACCACAATTCCTCAACCCTGACTCACCACATGAGACCCAAGCATAAAACCATGCCGTCTAAGGCTCATAAGCCGCTAGATACTCTCATAGATATTCCCAAACGGACCACATTCCAAATACCTACCCTGAAGTGACTTTATGCAAATCCAAAGCCAATACCTTCCTGATATTGATATATAAAATCCCATAGTTGATATAGAAATTACACAAGTCTTGTCACCCTCCAATGCAAACCTCAATTTCTAGCCAAATATATAGAACTTGAAAGTCTCCAATTATTACATGAAAAATCTTGAACCTCTTAGAACCATTCTCGAGATTCACCCACTCTACTCAAACCGCAATTAGATCGATCAAACAGGCCGACGACCTATGCTCCACTAGCACCCCAACACCGCAGTATGTAACCTCACCTCAATGCAACCAAGCAACTTTATGTTCTATGCACCGAGCATCCTTTACCAATAACAACTCAAGTCATTCCGTGACTCTCATACACCCATAATGCATAGCATAACCTTTATTGAAATTTCCTTTACTCAAGCCATCCTCGGTCTCAACCTCTGTAAGCCATAACTGATTCACCAGTACGCCTCAAATTGAAACCATCATAGCATATAACCGTGCAATCACCTAATCAATAGCAGACTTTCCCACTTGGCTCGGAGCCATAGATCAAAACACACACAATAACTTATAATACATATACTATAATACTGCCATAATACCATAGTGAGATTAAACTCATTCCTTCACAAAATCGTGAAACACAGACCATCTAGTACTTTAAATCTTATGCAAATATCTCATTCACTCTCGTAACAGTTAAAACCACTCTCTTAAGCGACCCAAATTTAAATTGCAACATATATATTTCACTTGTAAATGAGATCTTCCAACAGACAACATAAGGATCGCACAAATTTCAGAACACCTACGGGAGATAACCTACCTGCTTCGCCCCGAAATAACATCTCTTTATATCCTTCCACTGTTGTAAACATTACGCAGTCACTGAATCTTCCTGAGTCCGAACTCATGTCACAACATGAAATTTACGTCACTCCCCAACTAGAAAACATAAAAAGATTCTTCACACTCCCATACCTCGGGGCTATACATCAATCAAGATGGAAATCAAGCACCGAATAGTCCTTTCTATCCTCAGGCAGACCCTTCTCGTCTCATTCAATTTATATGAACACATCTCACAATCACATCACACCCGTCACGTAGCTATCCAGTCATCACTCCTGCTAATAGGGGCACTATCGGACATATAGATCCAAAAGCACATGCTCACACGATCAACACCTTAGAGCTAAAGCTATAGGCAAAATCCAGCCTCAAGTCCTCCAAACTAGCCCAACGTCAACACTCAGAGATCACATCTCACCCCTCGATCAGGGAATCACAAGCCGCCAATGCAAATCTGATACCAAGTGCTCATGTACACATATGAACGCGTGGAAGGATTCAAAAAGTAACATTTCAAGCTGAATCAAGGACGCACGATAAGAATTTAAGAATGTGAAGTTTTTCCTAAAGGTCCTACAGCCTCCCGAGGATAAGTACAGACGTCTCTGTACCGATCAGCGAGACTCTACTAAACCTGCTCATGACTCCTGAGACCTATGTAACCTAGGCTCTGATACCAATATGTCATGACCCTAAACTCAGACCTGGTCATGATGGCGTCTCTCGTAAAGACAAGGCCAGCCGACACAACACCCAAATTAACCATCGATCAATAAGAATCATTTTAAGCCTTTAATTAAACAAATATTTCATAATATAAGTCCACATGAACAGTGCAAAAATAATATACAAGCCCGACATCGGGGTGTCACTACTCATGAACATCTACTACAAATGTCTAACCACATCATGACCAATATGGCCAGGAAAATCACAAAAAAAACCTAAGGAAGAAAAAAGAGGGAGAAATCAGAGCCACGATCGTCGGGTAGCTACCTTGCTAACTCCGATGAAACTGTCACCAAGCTCAGAATGACCTAAATCTGCACACAAGGTGCAGGGAGTAATGTGAGTACTCCAACCCAGTAAGTAATAAAGGTAAATAAAGACTGATCAGTAAGAAATCGCGTAGACCACATCATAGCACCACAGTGATTACAGCATATTCCCAAAACAGGATACCATTTAAATCATTTCGTTAAACTTCCAACATCGGCAAAAATCCTTTGGAAAATATATTTATAACCTTTTTGATAGAGGTTTACGGAAATATTTATATATATATATACATATCCTCGGCATAACAGAAATTCATAGCATTTCATAACTTAAAAAACTTCAGTTTAAATGAAAGTTGTGTAAAGCATTTGTTCAACATTTTCAATAGAAGCTCGGTCTAAAGATGAGTGAAAAACAAAAATTAAATAAACATATTCAATAGAACTCACTTTAAGGAGGAGTGAAAAACAGTGGTCTATAAACAGGCCCCTCATACAAAGCATCACTCATGTACATGTATATATATAGAGCCCCTCGGGCAAGCCTCTCAGTCACTCATGACTCAACTCTTACCAATCAGCGCTCGCACTCAGCACTTACATTCAATAGGTACCATATAGTAACTGTTGCGGCATACAGCCCGATCTATATATATAGTCAACTACGCTCACTGGGGGGTGTGCAAACTCTGGAGGGGCTCCTACAGCCCAAGCACTATATCGCTACGACGTGCAGCCCGATCTAACATATCGCTGTGGTATGTAGCCCGATCCATATACATATATATATATATATATATATATATATATATATATATATATATATATATATATATATATATATATATATATATATATATATTGTTGCGGCGTGCAGCCCGATCTATGATGTAACGACCCGGCCGGTCGTTTTTGGAATTTACACCCTATTTCCCCATTAACTGCTTCCCCTAAGTTCTTTTCTGCTATTTTGGTTTGTCGGGACATTCGGTGTTAGGAGTCAGAGTGTTTTGGGACACTTAGTCCCTAAATGAGAGCTTAAGAGTTGAAAAATGGTCCGTATTTGGAACAGTGTGAAGACAACCTCGGAATGGAAATCTGATGGTTTCGTTAGCTCTGTTAGGTGATTTCGGGATTGGGAGCGTGTTTGGAATGTATTTTTGGGGTTCGTAGCTAATTTAGGCTTGAAACGCCGAAGTTTGAATTTTTGAAGTTTTCGGTCCGATAGTGAGTTTTTGATCCGAGGGTTGGATTTGAATTCTGGAAGTTGCTGTAGCTCCGTCATGTCATTTGGGATGTGCGTGCAAAATTTCAGGTCATTCGGGTGAGGTTCGGGTAGGTTTTTGACCGAAAGCGCATTTTGATAGAATTTGAAGTTCTTAGGCTTGAATCTTTGATTTAATCGAGTTTTTAGTGTTGTTTTAGGTGTTTTAAGGATTGGTAAAAGTTTGAATAAGGTATTAGGTGGTATTGGTGCTTTTGGTTGAGGTCCCGGGGACCTCGGGATGATTCCGATTGGTTGACGAAAGATTTTGAAGTTGGATAAATAGCTGAAGGATTCTTTCATCTGGTATTTTCGCTTCTGCGGTTTGGGAACAGCAGAAGTGGCTTCTTCATGGAAAAAGCGAGTTTGGCCTTCCCCTCAGATACCGCAGAAGCGGTCACCTTCTTCGCAGGAGCGAAGCCGCAGAAGCGGCTAAATCATCGCATAAGCGGAGCGGCCCAGCTATCGCAGGTGCAAGCCCAGCCCTTTTAATGAAAACCATAGAAGCAGTTGGTTTCCGCTTAATCGGGACCGCAGAAGCGGTCCCTTGTCCGCAGAAGCGGAAATGACTATTCAGAAATATCAACTTCGAGGGTTTAATTTCATAAGTTAGAAAACTCAATTTGAGCATGGGAGAAGGCGATTTCGAGTGGGGTTTGAAGAGAAAATCATTGGGTAACGTTTCTTTGATCCCTTTTCATTATATTTCATCATTATATAGCTAAATACATCATTGGAATTCGAATTTAGGATCAAAACTTGGTAAATTTGGGGTAAAACTTCATAGACCAAACAATTGGATTTTGAGGGGGCATTTGACCTCCGATTTGGGAGATTTTTATATTTATAGACTCAATAGAGTACAAGGGTTCTGAAAATGTGAAAATTATTCGATTCCGAGATGTTGGCTGGAGGGGCATTTTGGTCATTTTACCTATTTTCGTGCCCTTGCTTTAATTTTAATAGTGGAATCAGTTGTTTGCAATATTATTTACGATATGTAATTGAATTGAATAGATTTGGGCCATTTCGAGTCGAATACTCATGGCAAAGGCGTGCTTTCTATTAATATTGAGCCGGTTCGAGGTAAGTGGCTTGTCTAACCTTGTGTGGGGGACCTTTTCCCTTAGGATTGTTACTTGATGTTTGAGTGCCTTGTGCGTGAGGTGACGAGCGCGTACTAGAGCCGATTTGATGAAATCCCCCTTTTTTTATTTAAGCTATGGAAATTTAGTTCTTATTCTTATTTGCGTTATTCTATTTGAAGTTATGACTTGTGCTAGGTTAGTAAAAGCATGTTTAGCTGATTTGACTGTCTAATTGCTTATGTTGTTTTGACTGCACTACGTGAAGCATGCTAGGCTAGTTCTATCTGTTGTTTATTTTTCGTACTTCATTTCTTGGTTTGTTTCTAGCTGTGGTTGCGCATTTACATTGGGACTGCGGGTTCGATTCCCGATAGATCCTCCCCCCCCCCTCCTTGTTTGTTTACTTTAGGACTGCGGGTTCAATTCCCAATATATCCCCCTACACTTTTACTTTGGGACTGCGGGTTAGATTCCCGATAGATCCCCCCTGCATGTTTACTTTGAGACTGGGGGTTAGATTCCCGATAGATCCCCCCTGAACTTTTACTTTGGGACTGCGGGCTAGATTCCCGATAGATCCCCCTGCACTTTTACTTTGGGACGGCGGGTTAGATTCCCGATAGATCCCCCTTTCATATTGATACATGAGTTGGACTACGGGACGGTATCCCGGGAGATCCATTGGACAGTTGAGGAAAGGGCTACAGGACGGTATCCTGGGAGACCTCATTGGTATCAATGACATTGTACTGTGTTTACTCTGTCTTTGTAGTTGCTATTGTTTCGTTGACCTGTCTTATTTCACCTTGTTATTAATCCTGTTAGATTATTATACTGTTAATTATTATTATTATTATGATATTTTGCCTCAGTAGGGCCTTGACCTTCCTCATCACTACCCAACCGAGGTTAGGCTTGGCACTTACTGAGTACCGCTGTGGTGTACTCATGCCCTTCCTGCGCAGGTTTTTCATGTGCAAATTTTTCAGGTACCTCTACTCAAGCGCACTATACTTGAGGCGAGGAGATACACGGAGACTTCGAGGTATATCTGTCACGTCCGTAGAGCAGGAGTCTCTATTCTGTTCCAGTTTTAGTATCTAGTTTACCCCTTTTCCCCCAGTTGTTTAGATATTCTGGAGTTAGAGCACTGTGCTATGTTCCCCTTAGCCTGTGGTTCCCATGAGTTTTCAGGTTTTGGGATTGAGTTGTAGACTTCCGCATCTCTTTTGAGTTGTTTAGGCCTAGCGGCCTTATTTGCAGTTATTATTTAAATATGTTTAGCTTTAAAAGATTTATTCCGCAAGTTAAGTTGCTAAATTTTCGCATTGTTAGGCTTACCTAGTCGTAGGAACTAGGTGCCATCACGGCATGTTCATGGAGGGTGAACCGGGATTGTGACACATAAATATATAATCCTCACAACCAGGTCATCGGCCTCTCTCAGTCATTAACCTCACAATCAGACTCTCAGTCTATCTCAGTCATTAGCCTCACAATTAGACCTTCGGTCTATCTCAGTTATCAACCTCACAATCACTCAGGCCATCAGCAAATCAGGGAACTCAGCCCAAACAGTTTTCACATTTTTAAGAAGTAAAGTGATAAAACCATATTTAAACAATAATCAGGTAAAACATGACTGAGTATATGCTATCAAAACAAATAGAGTGAGAAAAAATAATGAAAATGCCCCTAAGGGTTTCAACAGGTCGGCACAAGGCCCCAAATATGGCATACAGCCCAAAATATAATATCAATCTCTAAAATATGGAATATCATAAGATTTCAAATTAAATACGCGACTTAATAGTCGTACGGGACGGACCACTTCACAATCCCCAACGGTGCACAACTCCACGCTCGTCATCTAGCGTGTGCGTCACCTCAAAGTAGCACAACGATGTAAAATTCGGGGTTTCAAACCCTTAGAACAGTATTTACAATCATTACTTATCTCGATCCGGTCCAAACTCAAGCCCGCGACACCTTTGCCCTCACGAATCGACCTCCGGATGCTCCAAATCTAGCCAAAATTTGTATATTATTATCAATATACGCTAAAGGGATGAATTCCCTATGAAAAATTATCAAATTAGACGAAAAATCCTGAATGTGGCTCAAAACCGGCCCCTGGTCCCACGTTTTGAAATCGGGCGAAACTCACAAAATCCGACAACCCATTTAACCACGAGTCCAACCATACCAAAATTACTAAATTCCGATAACAATTCGGCCTCCAAATCTTCAAATCTTATTTTCAAATACCTAGGTCCAAATCTCCAATTTACACCTCAAAAACATGTAATCTAGTCGGATTATTCGATGATAAATCAATATTATGGAGTATAAATGATCACAAGTGACTTACCTCAAGATTTCCCATGATTTCTTGCTCAAACATTGCCCCAAGTCGTGTTCTTTCACCAAAAAAAGGTCAAAATGAACCCCAAAAAAAAAAAACAGAACAGCACTAACACACCCGATTCTGGTCGCTAAAAGCCATTTTCGGTCGCTAAAAGTGTCAAATCTGGTCGCTAAAGGTGCGCACCAGATCCTTCTGCACCAGCAATATTTATTTTCACTAAAAAGGCTCTAACTCCACCATACGAACTCGGAATTCGATGGTTCTTGTTCCTATGAGTCACAAATAATTATACAAACATAGATCTTCAATTGAAACTCAATTCGGAGCTCATTTGCTTAGTACAATACTCATTTCGCTCGTTAAACAATTAACTCATGTTTCGCGTCAAAAACTCAATCGCGACTTAATGAAATTATACCAAACTTTTCAGATCACTCCTATAATTCATTATCAAAATTTCGGAAGTCTCGAAATCAAATTTCGATCTCTAGAACTAAAAATGGACCTTTTGGATCCTTACATGCTTATGCTCGAACGGCAAAAATCTTCCAAAAACTCTTCCGAAACTTATCCGAGACTCATGGGGCCCCTACCAAACATGCCAACACACCCCATAACATCATTCAAACTTGTTCCAACCTTCGGAATGCTCAAAACAACATTAAAACATCGAATCACCCTCGGATTCAAGCCTAAGAAATCCAAAACTTCCGAATTCGAATGCAATCAAAAAGTCTAACAAACCTCGTCCGAATGACGTGAAATTTTGCATACACGTCACAAATGACACAACGGACCTACTCCAATTTTCGAAATTCCATTCCGACCCCTATATCAAAATCTCACCTATCAACCGGAAAACGCCAAAATCTCAATTTCGCCAATTCGAGCCTAAACCTTCCACGGACCTCCAAAATGCATCCCGATCACGCTCCTAAGTTCCAAATTACCAAACGGAGCTAACCAAATCTTAAAAATTCCGATCCGAGATCATATACAAACAAGTCAAATCTTGGTCAAAACTTTCAAATTTCAAGCTTCAAACTGAGAACTGTTCTTCTAAATTCAGTCTGATTACCCCGAAAACCAAAATCAAAGATTTACATAGATCTTAATACATCATACGGGGCTAGTCATGTCTGAGAACTGGCGAGCAAAGTGCAAAAGCTCAAAACGACCAATCGGATCATTACAAGCGTGTATGTTATTAAAAAAAATTAATCTTATTTCGCATATTTGAAAATTTGGCACAAGTATTCTCCGCCTTCTAAAAGTAGCGGAGGCACAAGCAGGCCTTACGTATTCGACCGAACCCAATAGCTTTTGCTCAAACAGTGTATTTAAGTTTGGAAATTGAAATTTTGCTAAAAGAGATGCAAAATGCAATCCCTAAACTTATTTCATCATCCATTTGTTCTGAAAATTAGAGATATGAAAGGAACAGGAACCAAAGTCAAGTGTATACCAGCTTTAAAAATTTATAGTAGAAATTCTGAGTACATAAAAAGAGGAAGGGAGGAGTAGTACTAAAGGAATAACGTCATTGCAGATAAAGGGAATTGAAATGACTTCCATCATCATAGTCACGTGTCAACAACAGTAATCACAAACCAAGAACTTCAATAGTAATAAATTAACAGAAAGCTCTTTCACAAACCAAGAATTTCAATGGAAACATGCAAGTCCAAATAACTGAAATTCATTGCACATCAAAGTCTTTATTTACAGGTAAACCAGAATACATAAAACAGCCGAAAAATGTGAAGCCTGTGATGATATCAACAAGTTGATGCAACAGCCTCCAGAAGAGCAACTACAAATTCCATTTGTGTTTCCTGATTCACTCTGTTAAAGATAGGAACATGGACAAAGATAGACTTGTGACCTTTTTTCTCTGCAAACCGGAGAGAATGGTAATATACATAATTGCATACAAAACGTCCTGCATCGTCAGACATTGTTACTTCAAACCCTTTCTTCTTTAAGAATTCCAGAATTCCCTCGGCAGAGCAAGATGTCTTCAACCACCCAACAATAATAGATTAGGACACAAGGAAAACAGACGGAATACACGCAAAGAACTTGTTATGAATCTCTTTACTGCGACAAGTGAAAATATGCAACGTCAATAATACTCATCACAATGTCACTTTTTTAAAACCAAGAATAGGCAAATTTTGGAGTAGTTCTTCTAGACATAACATTTTGATAGAGACTGAAGGCTAGCCAAATTACTTTTTCTACTTTGTGCATTTTGTCGACATTTGATGCATTAAATCTCCTTCCTCATTTAGCCCTATATTTACAAGTATCTTGTTTAAAGTAATCTTTTTAGAAAAATTCTTCTCTTCTCTCAACCTTAAAAATCAAATTTTCACAAACAAAATTCAAGATGACCTCCTCATCTATCTCATCTACATGTCACTTCAATTTCAAGGGCACGTTTGGCTATTCTTTACTTTTTCAGCTACTTTTCTTTTTCCTTTTTAATTTTCTTTTGCCTTCGAACACTCTTATGGAAGTTCCGCTGAACTCTACTCAATGCATTCAATTACTACAGTCTATTTTTTGAAACTCATATAATATTACATCCTCATAATATTAATTGTAGTATTGGTTGCTCATTTTTCTTTACAAATTAGATCCGGGATTTGCATGAAATAGAGGTCTTTTCTCCTTTTTATTTTTCACTTATCCTAGCTAAAAAAATAAATGCATATGCTTATTTCACTAAACCTGCTCATGACTCGTGAGACCTAGCAACCTAGGCTCTGATACCAACTTGTCACGACCCAATTTTTCAGAGATTTAGATGATGAATCTTCAATAATATCACGTAATGTGCAAGAGATAAATTCTTTTCAGTTTATTGAGCAACATGAATATAAACATGCCATGAAAAAAATTACTTTTTTGCCTTTAGTTGAATGATGTATTTTGTTAGCACAAACGAGAGAAATATAAGATACTTCTTCATCTAATATACATAAGCAGATTTAGTAAATATCAAATGAGGAATAGAAAAGACCTTTCTTGCTTGATTTATCCCTCCATCTTCCGGAACAATAGGCAATCGCTGTGGAAAATAAATAAGCATCTTAGCATCACGAAATATCAAGCTAGCTCATCTCAGCCTACTTCATTTTAATCATGAAATAAAGACACCCTACCTGAGGTTGCCAACCAAGCTCATCTGCACAGCGAAATGTGGCTTCATTCACTGCGAGCCTCTCAATTGCAAACTTCGTTGACCCACTGTTTACTCCAAGGTGAAGCTGAACAGAAAAAACAAGACTTTCATAATCTCTATGTTGCTCGGACTCTCCGAAAATGTGGCAGGATACGAGTCGGATCCTCCAAAAGTAGTGCATTTTTGAAGGATCCGACACGGGTGCGGCTACATTTTGGAGAGTCCGCGCAACATAGTTTTATATAAAGAACGCTTCTTATTTTTCTCCAAGCATTCCAATTGTGTGTGTGTGCGAGAGAGAGAGAGAGAAGGTGGGGAGGGGGTTTAGGAGTAGGCATAGTAAAGCAAGGCCATCAGAAAATAGCACATCAATAATGTATGCATGATAACATCTCCCTACCAGACTCAAAGTTCTCATGCAGGGCTGAAGTTATGCTGTTTTCATCACTTGCACATTTTCTCTCTATGATCCTTGATTTCACAGCCTTCTAATCTCCTCTATATCATAGCTATACGGCTAAGCATTTCCGAAAAGAAATCCAATCAAAAGTCCTCACAAACACTGCCGCAAAGAGTGTCCCACGTGGACTTTTTCCATGCTTCAAAGGAGCTCTCCTATTGTTTGCATATTGAAGACCGGATATGTCACCAATTTCTATGGATTTAAGTTGGCATGCTAGAATGCCAAATAATGGTTATGTATCCTGATATCCCACTAAAAATTGGCATCTAATTGTTGAGAAAACCAATTAGCTAGAAAGTTAGGTAGCAACAGGGCTTATGTTTTGGCCTTCTTTTCCCTTCAGTCATGCACTCTCAATCCAAAGACTCAATTGCTAGTCTCTTGGTCACAAATTAGCATCTATTCGTATGTTTTTACTATTATGTCTGAGATGGTAATGGAACTGACAAATTAGCGTCATACTATCCAAATAAGTTAGTCCGTGAAATTTGGTCTTCCACGAGGATAGAGAGTTTATCTTTCAGTTATCCAATTTTAAACCTCCAAAGTCTATGGCCACAAGTTCAGACACAGTTGCATGGTCTGATGCATGCATATTTGTAGTCAAATTCATCTACAAGTGTCAATAAAAGAAAATGGAAAACTAACTAGCAATAGCTGCTCCATGGTGTACCTGCTACCTCCCACCAACAACAGGGTAACTCTATCCACCAAGGCTTGGACATATAGGAAGAAATCACCTAGTGTTTTGTCTCCGCTGGAATTTGAACCTAAGACCTCATGGTTTTCAACCAATGCCACACACATGGGTGCAGAACCAACTCTTATATTGAATTGAACTCAATAATATAAGAGTTGGTGTTATTGAACTCAATAATGGAACCAACTCTAATATTATGGAGTTACAATAAACCTTTCCTCCCTGTACTCTGTCCCGAAGAACAAACCATCATCGTTCCATTTCATTTTATATTGGGCGTATGTGGAGTTTGATATTAGACTAGCTGCAGAATGCTCTAGGCTGAAACTAGGGCAGGAAGTAGATACCTTCTAATTCCACCAGACTTGAATAAGCCCTCAATCTAACACTATACGAATATCGATCATTAGATCACCACAATTCATTTACCCAAGAAAATGTCTACAACTCGGAGGTAGTAAATAAAATTGAAAGCATCAGCAAAAAAGAGAACCACACATCCAATTATTCATGCTTCATAAATGTGCATAATTTGTGTATATTCTTGAAATTTGCTGCATTAAAAAAAGAGGGAAAATTAATTGATAAAAATTAGTCAAAGGAAAAGGATGTCTTGGAAGAACTAACCCACACGACTTGTCCATTATTTGAACTGTTTTCTGAAGAGGACTCTGACTCTATGACCTTCAACAATGTCGGAAGTCCACCCTCTCCAGCAGTTTCAAGAACAGTACAGCTACCCAAGGTCACACCAGCAGGTAATCCTCTCTTTTCAACATAATCTTTCAAGCTATTAACTGTTGCCTCCGTAGGATTCTGAGCAACACCGTGAAATTTCTTGAACCCCGTCACATGGATGGTCACAGATTTTGGCCCCTCCGATCCCATTTCCTTTCTCAAAACACGAACACGATTCCTAATACTTGATAGCTTCCACAATTAATTACCTGTTCACAACAGCCTCTTAATCTTGATCAAACATTCAAAGCTCTTAAAAGCAGCACTAAACATTTCAGTATAACATGACAAGTACATTAGTAGAACTAGCCCCATCCTAATTTCATACACAAATACAAATTCATTATAGCAATTAATAACGAGTTATGCCACACATATTAACTCCTGGATAATGACAGACAATCAAAATGGGCAAAAGAGCATCTCAATATGTCAATTCAAACACCAAGTAAAAGTTAAATGAACATTCTCAGTGCTTACAAAACAATTGACAAGGGAAAAAACAAAAACCACGATAGCTACATGATTAGACATACATTCACCTTGTTATTCATTAATCCCCCTTGATTTACGAGGGAAGTCTCCGGCCACCTTTTGCATACCGAGACTAACTCATCTTTCTGTTCCGACCAAACAGCCTAAACCCATTGGAAAATTAAATCCTAAACCTGGCATACACGTCTGAAGCCTTTCTTATCCACTCAAGGTGATTTCTGAATATACTCACAATGCAATAAAAAACAGGGTGTATATACTATTCTAAACAGGGTGTATCAACAAAATACCCATCAAGCCACACTTTAGAACCAGATTAAGTAAAAGACACATGAAAACAAAAGGAAATCTGAAATATATATATATATAAGGGGTCATAACTTTAACAAAGAATCAGCTGCATAATTACACAAAATTTCCAAAAATAAAGGCACACAACATAAAAATTAAAAAGTGACAGCTACCCAAATATACCAGTTTGAGTAAAATCAAGAACACAGAGCTACTAAAGGCAAAAGG
>MU724033.1:73474-95780 GCA_026770625.1 Nicotiana glauca | reverse complement strand
TCCCAAATTCTCAAATTTCAACACATACCCTTCAATTACACATGAGATCTTCTAACATACACATAAGGATCATACCACTCAAAAACACTCCGCAGGACATAACCCACCTGCTTCGCCTCATTTCAATATTTCAACATGCCTTCCACCATCATATACGTTACACAATCAATTAGTCTTTCTGAGTCTGAGCTCATACCGCCACATGAGATGTGCACTTTCTAACTAAGAGACATGAAAAATATTCTTCACGTGCCCATAACTTGGGGCTACACAACAGACCGCAATTGAAAACAAACACTTAACAGCTCATCTATTATCCATCAGACTTCTTCGTCACTACCAAAATCACATAGATACACCTCGCAGTACCGACACACTCATCACATGGATATCCAGCCGCCATTCCGGCTAATAAGGACAACACTGAACATATAAGTTCAAATCACTTGCTCGCACAATCAGCACCTCGGTGCTCAGGCCATAGGCAAAGATCCGGCCTCAAGTCCTCCAGACGGGCCTAACATACTTACGAAGATAACATCTCGCCCCTCGATCGGGGAATCACAAACCATCAAGGCACATATAATACTGAGCGCTCACGAGCGCATACAGACGTGTGGAAGGAATTTCAAGAGTTATATCTCAAGCTTAATCAAGTACGCACGATAAGAATTCCAAGAATGGGAAGTTTTCCTAAAGGTTCTGCAGCCTCTCGAGGATAAATACAGACGTCTCCGTACCGATCCGCGAGACTCTACTAAACCTGCTCATGACTCGTGGGACCTAGCAACCTAGGCTCTGATACCAACTTGCCACGACCCAATTTTTCAGAGATTTAGATGATGAATCTTCAATAATATCATGTAATTAGCTCATAAAACTTATCTCCACTCGAATCCTAGTCGAAATCCTCTTAATCCCTCGTCAAAAGCTCCCAAATATGCTCAACAATGGTGAAAAATGACTTTAGCTCGCGGAGGAAATGTTATTAAAACCCTTCTGTCCGCCCATCATTTTCTTCATCGCGTTCGCGACACAAGCCACGCGAACGCGAAGACCAACATTCTTGAAATTCAAAAACACCTTACACAAACGCGACCCTTGACCACGCGAACGCGTTACACAGAATCCTTCCACTACGCGAACGCGTCCCAATTAGTGCGAATGCAATGCTCAACAACCTGCCTCAGCGCAAACGCGACACTAACCGGGCGAACGCGTATAACAAAATTCCACTGACTCCAAAATCCTTCTATGCGAACGCAGAACTCCAAACGCGAACGCGAAGCTCAAGGCTCCATAACTACGCGATCGCGACCACTCTTCCGCGAACGCGAAGGCAAAAATCCCAGACTCCCAAAAATACCCTACGCGTTCGCGTCCATCACCACGCGAACGCGATGCACAAAAGTCTGCAACAATTACAGCAGAAAATCTGATCTCATTTCAAACCAAAAAGGGTCCGTTTGACCAACCGAATTCATCCCGGGGTCCCCGGGACCTCAACCAAAAACACCAACCTACTCTAAAACACCATACGAACTTGTTCCAATCATCAAAACACGTCCAACAACACAAAAATCATCAATTCACCACAGATTCAAGCCTAAGTTTAACTAAAACTTTCAAAACTCATATTCGATCAAAAGCCCGACCAAACGACGTCCGAATGACCTGAAAATTTGCAGACATATCCAAAAACACCTAACGAAGCTACTTCAACTCTCGGAATTCCATTCCGACCCTCGGATCAAAATTTCACCTATCAACCGGAATCCGCCTAAATTCGAACTTCGCCAATTCAAGCCTAATTCTACATCGGACTTCCAAATTCGATTCTGATCGCTCTCCTAAGTCACAAATCATCCCCCTAAGCTAACCGAACCATCGGAATTCACATCCGAGCCCTCTAACCACATAGTCAACTTTCGGTTGACTTTTCTAAAACAAGCTTCCTTCTAAGAGGCAATGTGCCTTATTTTCAACCAAAACCAATTCAATTACACCCGATCGACTCTAATACTGATATTGAGACATGAAGCAACACAATAAGGGGGAAAACAGGGCAGTAACTCACGTGACGATGGGTCGGATCGTCACAATACAGCACTATAATGTGCAAGTCCGAGGTTTCAAACCCTCAGGACATCATTTATAAGTATTACCCCCTCGAACCGGCGAAAACTCTAGCCCGCGACGCCTTTGCCCCTCAAACTGGCCTCCACGCGCGTCCAATCTAACCAAAAATCAAGATAAATATATCATAATATGCTAATGGGACAACACCCAATCGAAAAAAAATTGAAATATAACAAAAATCTCGAAACTAGCAAAACCCGAGCCCCGGGCCCACACCCCAAAAAATTACTAAATTTGCCTTTTCGGAATCCTCGTCTCGTCACGAGTCCGTACATACTAAGAACTCTCAAATCGGACCATAATTGGCCCCTCAAATCCCAAATTTAGAATATTTGCTCCGAGCCCTAATTTCTTACAATTTGGCTATAATTTCAGTGTTAAATCAGTGTTTTTACACCATAACAACATTATTTGAGGCTATAAATTCATACTTGATGGAATCCCCTTCGAATTCTCTCCAAATCGCCCAAAATCGCCTCTTCCCGAAGTAAAAAATGTTTTCTCCCCTTCCAATTCGTGAACACTGACTCATTAAATCCCTCCAGCAATTTTCTCTTCTGCGGTCCCGCTACCGCTTATGCGGGACCTCTTCTGCGGCCATTTCACCGCTTATGCGGGACCTCTTCTGCGGCCATTTCACCGCTTATGCGATTTTCATTAAATCCTAGGCCTTCCACTTTTGCGCCCAGATGTCCGCTTTTGCGACCTCACCATTCCGCTTTTGTGGTTCGATTTCCGCTCCTGCGGAACCGCTAATGCGGACCAAGTTCCGCTTCTGCATGACTTTCACTTAAGGGGCATGACCGCTTTTGCAGTCCAAAAACTTGCACCCGCGATACCGCTCCTGCGGTCAAGACCTCCACTTATACAGACACTGCTGAACCCTCACCTTTTCGCACCTGCGGAGCTTTTTCCGCTTCCACGAAGCCGCTTACGCGTCCAAACTTTCGCTTTTGCGGAATTGACCAGGTCCATCGAGGACCGCTTCTGCGACACCACAACCGCATCTGCGGAACCGCTTATGCGGCTCCTTTTTCGCAGATGCGGAAATACCAGAACTAGCAAATCCAAACCTGAAGCCAAACTCAAAATTCTCCGTTTAACCACCCGAAATCACCCCGATGCCCCCCGGGACCTCAATCAAAACCACAGATATGTTCTATTACCTCATTCAAACTTGCTCGAATCATCAAAACGCCATCTTTAACATCAAAATCCTCAATTTTCATCAAATCAAAGCCTAAGATTCTTTAAAAAAACTTCCGAATTGCACATTCGATCACAAACCCGACCAAACGACGTCCGAATGACCTAAAATTTTGCACACAAGTCCAAAATCACCTAACGAAGCTACTGCAACTCTCGAAATTTCATTCCGACCCTCGGATCAAAATCTCGCCTATCAACCAGAATCCGCCAAAATACTAACTTAGCCAAAATAGGCTAACTTCTTCGCCGGACCTCTAAAATCACTTCCGATTGCGCTCATAAGCCTTAAATCATCTTCCGGAGCTAACCTAACCATCGAAATTCACATGTGAGACTTCTAACTATATAGTCAACTTCTGGTTGACTTTTCCAAAATAAGCTTCCTTCAAAGAGACTATGTGCCTCATTTCCAACTAAAACCAATTCAATTCAATCCGATCAACTCAAATACTGATATTGAAACATAATGAAGCATAATATGAGGGAAACGGGGTGGTAACTCACGTGACAACGGGTCGGTTTGTCACGCATGCCACCCGATCCCATTTCATGTATATCGAGGCAGGAGTGCCACCACCTCCCATTTCATGTATCTCGTGGTAGGCGTACCACCCGCTCCCATTTCATGTATCTCGTGATAGGCGTACCACCCGCTCCCATTTCATGTATCTCTTGGTAGGCGTACCACCCGCTCTCCTTTCATGTATCTCATGGTAGGCGTACCACTCGCTCCCATTTTATTATATCTTGTTGTAGGTGTACCACCTGCTCCCATTTCATCATATATGTGGTAGGCGTACCACCCGCTCCCATTTCATTATATCTTATGGTAGGCGTACCACACGCTCCCATTTACAAGCCAACAATAATCACAAGGAATCCCAGCAAGGAAATAATAATATCAAACAAATATCCCGGCAAGGGAACAATAATATCTCAACAATATCCGGCAAAGGAACAATAATATTCAAACAAACATCCCAGCAATGGAACAATAATATCTCAACAATATCCCCGCAAGGGAACAAAATATAATAACGTGTGAGGCACAATAAAACCACCACGGAGTCATAACAATGTATAACACAAGACTCACGGGCATGCTTGACACCAACGTATAGATACTCATCACCATGCCTATACGTCGTACTCCACAATTAACACGTAGCAAAAAGACACAACTCTTAATCCCTCAAGCTAAGGTTAGACCAAACACTTACCTCGATGCCACGAACACAATTCGTGATTCAATTATAGTTTTACCCTTTGATTCAACACCAACTCGCTCTTATGCAGTCACAAGTTACTTAATTACATCAATAAATACTAAATGAATCAACCCCAATGCATGTAAATGAGTTTTTCCAAAGTTTTACCCAAAAAGTCAAAATTGCCCTTGGACCCACATGGTCAAAACCCGAGGTTCGAACAAAAATCTGATCACCCATTCCCCCACGAACTCAAATAAATAATTTGTTTTGAAATCGGACCTCAAATCGAGGTCCAAATCCCCAATTTTTGAAAAATCTAGGTTCTACCCAAAACACTCAATTTCCCCCGTGAAAATCCTTGATTTGAAGTTGAAATCATGTTAAAGATGTTAAGAATTGAAGGAAGTTAGTTAAAAATGACCTGCATTTGATTTGAAGAAGAAGAAATCCTTGAAAGATCGCCTAAGTGTGTTTATGTTTTGAGAGGATATGAAAATGGGTTAAAAATTCGGCTAAGAATAAAAGTTGTAGGTCTCAGATGTGGGAATTGCGAACAGGGGTTCGCAATTGCGAACCCCGACCTCTGCTGATGTGGGAAATTCAAAATAGGGTTCACATTTGCAAACCCTTTAGAATTTCCGGACCTTCGCATTTGCGAGACCAGTGTTGCATTTGCGGCTTCCGCATTTACGACACATTGGCCGCATTTGCGACCCCTGGCCAAATGGAAAACTTCGCATTTGTGAGGAAAGGGCAGACCTGGGTTGCTTCGCATTTGCGATAGCCGCATTTGCAAAATACGAAGCCTGCAGGTCTGATCACACCAGCAAAAATTCTGCAATTTCCTAAATTTAAAAATGCACCCCATGGCCTATCCAAAGCTCACCCGAGCCCTTAGGGCTCCAAACCAAATATATACACAACCTCAAAAATATCCTACCAACTTATCTGTGCACTCAAATCACCAAAATAACATCATGAACATCGAATTAAACCTTAAGATCAATGAAATCTCTCAAAACTTCTTTAAACATCAAAATTGCATTTAAGGTCTGAATCACGTCAAACGGATTCTGTTTCTTACCAAACTTCACAGAATTATCTTAAATCATATATAAGACCTGTACCGAGCGCTGGAAAAGAAAATACGGGCCCGATACCAATATGTTCTAATCAAATTTTATTTCCAAATCCTTTAAACAATTTCAGAAAATAATTTTCTTCAAAAATTCATTTCTCGGGCTTGGGACCTCGAAATTTGATTTCGGGCATATGCCCAAGTCCCATATTTTCCTACGGACCCTACGGGACTGTCAAATTATGGGTTCGGGTTTGTTTACCCAAAACATTGACCGAAGTCAAATTAAATTTATTCTATAGTTAAAATTTATCATTCTTCACAGAATTTCACATATAGGCTTTCCGGCTACACGCCCGAACTATGCACGCAAATCGAGATAATGCTAAAAGAGGTTTAAGGCCTCAAAATGCAGAATTCGATTTAAAAACAAGGGATGACCTCTTGGGTCATCACATCCTCCACCTCTAAAATAAGCGTTCGTCCTCAAACGGACAGAAGAAGGAAGTACCTGAGTCGGGGAAAAGATGGGGATAACGGCTTCGTATATCAGACTTGTACTCTCAGGTCAATGCCTCAGAAGGCTGACCTCTCTACTGAACATGAACAGAAGGAAAACTCTTCGATCTCAACTGATGAACCTGCCGGTCTAAAATAGCTATCGGCTCCTCCTCATTAGACAAGTCCTTGTCCAATTGGACAGTGCTGAAATCTAACACGTGGGATGGATCATCGTGATACTTCTGAATTATGGACACATGAAACACTGGATGCATGGCTGATAAGCTCGGTGGCAACGCAAGTCTATAAGCCATTTATCCCACTCGATCAAGAATCTCAAACGGGCCAATGAACCTAGGGCTAAGCTTCCCCTTATTCCCAAATCTCATCACGCCCTTCATAGGCGACACTTGAAGCAATACCCGCTCACCGGCCATGAAAGCCAAATCTCGAACCTTGCGATCAGCATAACTCTTTTGCCTGGACTGAGCTGTACGAAGCCTATCCTGAATGATCCTGACCTTGTCCAAGGCATCTTGAACCAGATCTGTACCCAATAATCGAGCCTCTTCCGGCCCAAACCATCCAACCGAAGACCGGTATCGTCTACCATATAAAGCCTCATATGGAGCCATCAGAATACTCGACTGGTAGCTGTTGTTGTAGGCAAACTCTGCTAAAGGCAAAAACCGATCCCACGAGCCTCCAAAGTCAATGACACAAGCTCTGAGCATATCCTCCAAAATCTGAATAGTCAGCTCGGACTTCCTGTCCGTCTGAGGATGAAATGTTGTGCTGAACTCAACTCGTGTACCCAACTCTTACTGAAGTGCTCTCCAGAAACGTGAGGTAAACTGTATACCTCGGTCCAAAATGATAGACACAGGCACACCATGAAGACGAATAATCTCCCAAATATAGATCTCAGCTAACCACTCGGGAGAATATGAGACTGCCACAGGAATGAAATGTGTGGACTTGGTCAGCCTATCAATAATGACCCACACTACATTGAACTTCTTCCGAGTCCATGGGAGTCCAGTAACAAAGTCCATAGTGATACTCTCCCACTTCCACTCGGGAAGCTCAATCCTCTGAAATGAACCACCGGGCCTCTGATGCTCGTACTTAACCTGCTGACAATTCAAACACCGAGCCACATATGCAACAATATCCTTCTTCATTCTCTGCCACCAATAATTCTATCGCAAGTCCTGATACATATTTACAGCGCCCGGATGAGTAGAGCATCGGAAGCTATGGCCTCCTCTAAAATCAACTCTCGAAGACCATCTACATTAGGCACACAAACTCGACTATGCAATCTCAAAACTCCATCATCACCTAAGGTAACCTGCTTGGCACCTCCGTGATGCATCGTGTCTCTAAGGACACACAAATGGGGATCATCATATTGTCAATCTCGGATATGCTCCAATAACTAAGAACGAGTGACTGTACAAGCTAACACACGACTACGCTTAGAAACATCCAACCTCACGAACTGATTGGCCAAAGCCTGAACCTCCAAGGCAAGCGGTCTCTCACCGATCGGAATATAGGCTAAACTGCCCATGTTGGCTGACTTCCTACTCAAAGCATCGACTACCACATTGGCCTTTACCGGATGATATAAGATGGTGATATCATAATCCTTCAACAACTCCAACCACCTCCTCCGCTTCAAATTCAACTCCTTTTGCTTGAACAAATACTGAACACTTTTGTGATCCGTGAACACCTCACATGCCACGTCATACAGATAGTGCCTCCAAATCTTTAATGCGTGAACAATGGCTTCCAACTCCAAATCATGAACCGGATAGTTCTTCTCATTAATCTTCAACTACCGCGAAGCATAAGCAATGACCTTGCCATCATGCATCAACACCGCACCAAGTCTAATACGAGATGCATCACAATAAACTGTATAAGGCCCTGAACATATGGGCAAAACCAACACGGGTGTCGTACTCAAAGCTGTCTTGAGCCTTTGAAAGCTCGCCTCACACTCGTCCGACCATCTGAAATGGGCACCCTTCTAGGTCAACCTGGTCATTGGGGTTGCGATAGATGAAAAACCCTCTACGAACCGACAATAGTAGCCTGCCAAACCCAAGAAACTCCAAATCTCTGTAGCTGATGCTGGTCTAGGGCAGTTCTTGACTGGATCAATCTTCTTCGGATCAACTTGAATACCCTCTGCTGACACAACATGACCCAGGAATGCAACTGAACTTAACCAGAACTCACACTTTGAAAACTTAGCGTATAACTGACTATCCCTCAAGGTCTGAAAAACCACTCTAAGATGTTGGTCGTGCTCCTCCCGGCTGCAAGAATAGATCAAAATATCATCAATGAAGACTATCACGAATAAATCCAAGTAAGGCCCTGAACACTGGGTTCATCAAGTCCATAAAATCTGCTGGGGCATTTGTCTACCCGAATGACATCACCAAGAACTCATAATGCTCGTACC
Source organism: Nicotiana glauca (assembly GCA_026770625.1). Classification (NCBI taxonomy): domain Eukaryota; kingdom Viridiplantae; phylum Streptophyta; class Magnoliopsida; order Solanales; family Solanaceae; genus Nicotiana; species Nicotiana glauca. The sequence goes on along the minus strand of MU724033.1, from coordinate 87,160 downwards.
GAGTACGGAAAGCTATCTTACGGACATCAGATGCCATAATCCTCAACTGATGGTAGCTAGATCTCAAGTCAATCTTTGAAAATACCTTGGCACCATGAAGCTGATCAAACAAATCATCAATCCTCGGCGGTGGATACTTATTCTTGATTGTAACCTTGTTCAATTACCGATAATCTATACACATTCGCATCGATCCATCCTTCTTCTTAACAAAAAACACCGGCACACCCCAAGGAGAAACACTGGGTCTAATGAAACCCTTCTCAAGCAAGTCTTGCAACTGCTCCCTCAACTATTTCAACTTAGGCGGGGCCATACAATACGGGAAATAGAAATGGGTTGAATGCACGGAGCCAAATCAATGCAAACGTCAATGTCCCTGTCGAGTGGCATACTCGGCAGGCCTGAAGCAAAAACCTCAGGAAACTCACAAACAACGGGCACATGATCAATAGAAGGAACCTTAGCACTAGAATCACGAACATAGGCTGAATAGGCCAAACACCCATTCTCGACCATACGTCAAGCCCTCACATAGGAGATAAAATTACGGGTAGAATGACTAGGAGTCCCTCTCCACTCCAAATGATGTAGACCCGGTAAGGCTAAGGTCACACTCTTGTCATGACAATCCAAGATAGCGTGATAAGATGATAACCAGTCCATCCCCAATATAACATCGAAATCAACCATGTCCAGAAGAAGTAAATCTACACGAGTCTCAAGACCCACAATCACAACTATACATGCACGGTGGACTCGATCTACCATAATAGAATCACCCACCGGTGTAGACACATAAATAGGAGCACTCAAGGGATCACTAGGCATGACCAGATACGGTGCAAAATAAGATGGCGCATACGAGTATGTAGACCCTGGATCAAATAACACTGAAGCATCTTTATCACAAATCGGAACGGTACCTGTAATGACTGCATCGGAAGCCTCAGCCTCGGGCCTGGTTGGAAGAGCATAACATCGCGGCTGGGCCCTACCACCCTGAACTATATCTCTGGGACGGTCTGCTGCTAGCTGGCCCCTACCTCTACCGGCCTGAGCTCCACCTCTAGGACCTCTACCTCCACCTCTAGCACCTATACCCCCACCCCTAGCTTGCTGGGCGGGCTGGGGAACGACTGGTGTCTGAACCATGGCACGAGAATCCTGATGCTAAGAGCTACTCGGTGCTCGAGGGAAATACCTAGCAATGTGCCTTGTGTCGCCAAAAGTAAAACAAGCCCTCGGCTGCTGGGGCTGATGACCCTGGAAGCTCTGAAGCAGCAGTGCACTGATAGGAGCTGGTGGTGCACTGTAGGACTGCTAATCAGAATACTGCATCTGAGAACTACGGCTACCTGAAGCACTGTGAGAAACGTAAAGTGCTGACTGAAAGGGCCTAGGAGGATAGCCTCTACCATACGAATCTCTACCTCCAGACGAGGTACCACTGAATCTACCTGACTGACGGGGCCTCTTATCCGACCTATGACTACCCCCTGTGATAGAACCATCTCAACTCTCCGGGCCACATTGGCCGTCTCCTAGAAAGATATCTCACTCCCAGCCTCCCTGGCCATCTGAAGACGAATCGGCTGAATAAGTACATCCATGAACCTCCTCACCCTCTATCTCTTTGTGGGGAGTATGATAAGAGCATGACGAGCCAAATCAATGAATCTGGTCTCATATTGGGTGACAGTCATGGAACCCTGCTAGAGATGCTCAAATTGCCTCCGATAGGCCTCTCTCTGTGTGATAGGGAGAAACTTTACCAGAAATAGTTGTGTGAACTGCTCCCAAGTTAAGGCTAGTGATTGTCACGACCCCAGTTCACCCTCCATGAACATGTAGTAAGGGCACCTAGTTCCTACAACTAGGTAAGCCTAACAATGTGGAAATTCAATATAACTCGCGGAAATAATTAATCAAAACTGAACATATGTAAAATAATAGCTGCATATAGGGCCGCTCGGCCTATACAACTCAAAGAAATGCGGAAGTATACAACTCAATCCCAAAACCCGAAAACTCACGGGAAACACATGCTAGAAAGGAAATACACTGCTCTAACTCCAGAATGTCTACACAACCGAAAGAAAGGAAGGTCATATACGAAAGCTGGAATAAGATAGAGACTTCTGGTCTACGGACGTAGCAGATATACCTCAAAGTCTCTGCTAGATCTCTCTTCCGCGAGGATAGTACGCCTGGGTGGAGGTACCTGGAGCTGCACATGAAAAATATGCGCAGAAGGGGCATGAGTACACTATAGCGGTACTCAGTAAGTGTCAAGCCTAACCTCGGTTTGGTAGTGACGAGGAATGTCAGGGCCCTACTGAGATAAAATAAAATAATAAGGTTGACAATAGTATGAAATAAACAGAAATAATGAGATACAGCTATTGAGTAAATCGGATTACACTAAACAATAATTTTTACGCAAAAAATAAGATAACATAGAGTAAACAACTCAATACCAACACCAATAATAAGGATCTCCCAGGATACCGTCCTGTAGTTCATTTTATCAATCTGTCCGAGGAGCTCCCGGGATACCGTCCCGTAGTCCACCATATGAATATATCTGAAGGATCTCCCGGGATACCGTCCCGTAGTCCAAATATCAATATGCTGGGGGATCTCCCGGGAATCTAACCCATAGTCCCAAAGTAAATATGCAGGGGGATCTCCCGGAAATCTAACCCGTAGTCCCAAAGTAAACAAACAAGGGGGGAGCTACCGAAATCCCGCATCCGTAGTCCCAATGTAAATGCGCAACCAAAATCAGAGAATATTCAGAAATTGAAGTACAACAATACAAAGCAATATATAATTCTGGCCTAACATGCTCCACGTAATTACAATTAAGGCAAATTAAGCAAATAGGCAATTTGGATCAACTAAACATACTTTTCTATACTAGCACAGGCTATAATAGCAAGTAGAATAAAGCAATTACGAAAGAAACTCAGTTCAAGTATTTTAAGTAAAAATTCGGGTTTTCAACAATTGGCTCAAGTACGTGTTCGTCACCTCACGTACAAGGCATTCAATTACCAAATATCGCATCCTAAGGGACAAAGTCCCCCACACAAGGTTAGACAAATCACTTACCTCGAACAAGTGCAAGTCAACCTGAAACCACGCTCTTGCCACGAGTATCTGACTCCAAATGGCTCAAATATATTCAATTAAATTGCATATTGTAAATAATAATTCAAGTAACTGACTCTACAATTAAATTCTAAGCTAATACGTGAAATTGTGTAAAATGACCAAAATGCCCCTCGGGCCCACATCTCGGAATCGGATAAATTTTACATTTTCAGAACCCTCGTACTCTCACGAGTCTACCCATATAAAAATCTCTCAAATCGGAGGTCAAATACCTACTCAAAACTCAACAATTTAGTCTAAGGATTTTTCATTCAAAAATCCGAAAATACGAACGAAATCATGATTAGATTAGTAGGTATTAAGCATAAGAGAGTAGATAATCGTTACCCAATCGTTGCTCGTGAAAACCCCTCGAAATTTCTCCCAAAATCGAGCTCTAGAAGTCAAAAATGGAAAATGGGAACGAAGTCCCATTTTCAGAACTTAAGATCTCTGCCCAGGCCCTTTTTTCGCTTCTGCGGAAAATTTTCCGCTTCCGCGGAAAATTTTGCTTCCACAGATATTTTTCGCTTCTGCGGTACCGCTTCCGCGGCAAATTTCCGCTTCTGCGGTTATGACAGCAACCAGCACTTTCTCGACACGGAAATGAGCATAACTCCCTCATACGATGTCCAAATTCGACGATTCTTTTTGCTATGGCTCCGAAATTACAATACGGATCTAATGGTTCAATAAAAACTTAATTTGAAGCTTATTTACTTAATATGGCACACCTTTATGTCCAAAGATACGGCGTTAAAACATCAAATAAGAGCGCAATACAACCCGAAACACACCCGAGGCCCCTGGGACCTCAACCAAAAGCACCGACACATCTTAAAACATTATTCAAACCTGTTACAATCCTCAAAACACCTCAAAAAACACCAAAACCATCAAATTACATCGAATTCAAGCCTAAGTTCTTCTAAAACTTCCAAAACACGCATTCGATCAAAAACCCAACCAAACCATGTCCCAATGATCTGAAATTTTGCACACATATCCCAAATCACCTAACGAAGCTACATCAACTCTCGAAATTCCATTCCGACTCCTGGATCAAAATCTCACCTATCAACCGAAAATTGCCAAAATACTAACTTCGCCAATTCAAGCCTAATTCTACATCGAACCTCCAAAACTACTTCCGATCACACTCCTAAGACACAAATCACATGTCGGAGCTAACGGAACTATCGAATTTCCATTCCGAGGCCTTCTTCATACTGTTCTGACTACGGACCACTTTCGAACACTTAAGCTCTCATTTAGGAACTAAGTGTCCCAAAACTCTCTGAAATTTGACACCGAACGTCCCGGCAAACCAAAATAGCGAAAATGAACTTAGGGGGAGAAATTAATAGGGGATCGGGGTGTAAATTTCAAAAATGACCGGCCGGGTCGTTACAGTGATCCAGCCGGTCTAGCCAAGTAATAATCTCTCCACCAAGTCTTGGCGGATCCAAACAAGCGAAAAGTGGCAAAATCAACCCCGTTGGTCTCAACTATCCCCATATTCCTGAGAACCTCATGACAGCTGTCTAGATAATCCTGGGGATCCTCAGTAGATGCATCGCTGAAAGTGGTAGTGAAGAGCTTGGTGAACCTGTCCAATCTCCACAAAGCATCGGCATACATAGTTGCTCCATCATCATCCTGGGATACTACACCTGGTTGAACTGCTCCAACTGGCTAAACTGCTAGAGTCTGAAAGTGGGGAGCTACCTGCTCCGGAGTGTGAGTAGCAGGAGTCTGGGCTCCTCCTCTAGCCTAAGAGACGGTTGGTGCTACAGGAAGCAAGCCTAATCGGGTAACACTCTCCATAAGTCCCACTAGCCAAACTAGAGCATCTTGAAGAACTGGGGTGGCAATGAACCCCTCTGGGACCTGAGCTAGGCCCACCAGAGCCGCTGGGGATGGAACCTCATCATCAAAGTCAACTTGAGGCTCTGCTACTGGTGCTGCTGCTCAGGGCTGGGCTCTGCCCCTACCTCGGCCTCTAGCACGTCCTCGGCCTCTGTCGCTAGTGGGAACTACTGCTAGGGGCTCGGGCTGCTGGTCAGCGAATAAGGAAGCGCGTGTTCTCGACATTTGCGAGAGAATATAATAGAAATTCAATCAGTATTGAGAAACCAAACCGCACGACAGGAAATAAAAGATGTGGAATTTTCCTTAATCTGCAGCCTCTGGAGATAAATACAGACGTCTCTGTACCAATCCCTCAGACTCTACTAAGCTTGTCTGTGAACTGTGAGACCCATGTAACCTAGAGCTCTGAAACCAACTTATCACGATCCGGATATCCCACCCTCGGGAATCGTGATGGTACCTACTAATGTGAGTTAGGCAAGCTAATTCTTTAAAGCTAATTACTTTATTATCCATTTATTCTTTTTTATCAAGCATAAAGTGACAACGTATAAATAGCGGAAAGTTAAATTAAGCGGAAGAAAATAATGAAATGTCTAGAATCTATGTCTATTACAATTACTCAAGCATTAACCACCCAAAAACCTGGTGTCACAGTGTCACAAATAACCTAAAAGCCACTACATACAAAGTCTGAAGAAATAACAGTACACTGTTTCTAAAATAAGGGAAAATGAAACAGGGAATAAAGATATAGGAGACACCAAGGCCTGCGGATGCCTACAGGTCTATCTTGGATCTCCGTGTGGACTGAGGGTAGTCACCTAATCTACTGTCCGAAATCTACAGCACTGGGATCTGCACAAAAGAGTGCAGAGTGTAGTATCAGCACAACCGACCCCATGTGCTAGTAAGTGTCTAGCCTAACCTCGGCGAGGTAGTGACGAGGCTAGACCAGACTACCACATAAACTTGTGTAGTTCAAACATATATAGCGAAAAAAGAAATACAAAAGTAAGCAAGTAAAGATGGGAGGGGAAAACATGCTTCGAGGAATAACAGGTAAAAAAAATGTATCAAGAGGATTATAAAGGGATCAAAATCCAATCACTAACAAGAATAAGGAAACAAAAGCAGATTTCACTTTCTTTTCACATCTTGTTGCAGGCGTGCAACCCGATCCCATTTATCATATCTTGTGGCAGGCGTGCCACCCGCTCGCATTTCATGTATCTTGTGGCAGGCGTGCCACCCACTCCCATTTCATGTATCTCAGGGTAGGCGTGCCACCCACTCCTATTTCATGTATCTCGTGGTACGCGCACCACCCGCTCCCATTTCATGTATCTCGTGGTACGCGTACCACCCGCTCCCATTTCATTATATCTTATGGTAGGCATACCACCCGCTCCTATTTTGTCATATCTTATAGTAGGCGTACCACCCGCTCCCATTTCATTATATCTTGTGGTAGGCGTACTACCCGCTCCCATTTACAAGCTAACAATAATCACAAGGAATCCCAGCAAGGGAACAATAATATCTTAATAATATCCAGGCAAGGAAACAATAATATAATAACGCGTGAGGCACAATAAACCACCACGGAGTCTTAACAATTTATAACACAAGACTCACAGGCATGCTTGACACCGACGTATAGATACTCGTCACCATGCCTATACGTCGTACTCCATAATTAACATGTAGAAAATCAACACAACTCCTAATACCTCAATCTAAGGTTAGACTAAACACTTACCTCGATGCCACGAACACAACACGATTCAATTATATCTTTACCCCTTGATTCCACCACCAATTCGCTCGTATCTAGTCACAAGTTACTTAATTACATCAATAAACGCTAAATGAATCAACCCCAATGCATGAAAATGAGTTTTTCCAAAGTTTTACCAAAAAAGTCAAAATTGCCCCAGGCTCACATGGTCAAAACCCGAGGTTCTAACCAAAACCCGATCACCCATTCCCCCATAAACTCAAATATATAATTTATTTTGAAATCAGACCTTAAATCGAGGTCCAAATCACCAATTTTTAAAAAACTTAGGTTCTACCCAAAACACCCAATTTTCCCCATGAAAATCCTTGATTTGAAGTTGAAATCATATTAAAAGATGTTAAGAATTAAAGGAAGTTAGTAAAAAAATGACTTACATTTGATTTGGAGAAGAAGAAATCATCTAAAAATCGCCTAAGTGTGTTTATGTTTTGAGAGGATATGAAAAATGGTTAAAAGTTTGGCTAAGTATAAAAATTGTAGGTCTCAGATGTGGGAATTGCAAATAGGGGTTCGCAACTGCGAACCCCGACCTCTGCTGATACAGGAAATATGATACAGGGTTCGCATTTGCGAACCCTTTAGAATTTTCGGACCTTCGCATTTGCGAGACCAGTGTCGCATTTGCGACACATTGGTCGCATTTGCGATCCCTGGCCAAATGGAAAACTTCGCAATTGCAAAAAAGAATCTCGCATTTGCGAGGAAAGGGCAGACCTGGGCTGGTTTGCATTTGCGACCATGCCCTTGCATATGCGAGCCAAATGCGAAGCCTCCAGGTCTGATCACACTAGCAAAAATTCTGCAATTTCCTAAGTTTAAAAATGCACCCCGTGGCCTATCCAAAACTCATCCAAGCCCTCGGGGCTCCAAACCAAATATACACAAAACCTCAAAAATATCCTACCGACTTATCCGTGCACTCAAACCACAAAAATAACACCATGAACATCGAATTAAACCTCAAGATCAATGAAATTTCTCAAAACTTCTTTAAACATCAAAATTGCATTTAATGTTTGAATCACGTCAAACGGGTTCCGTTTCTTACCAAACTTCACAGAATTATCATAAATCATATGTAAGACCTATACCGGGCACTAAACTAAAATACGGGCCCGATACCAATATATTCTGATCAAATTTCATTTCCAAATCCTTTAAGCAATTTCAAAAAATAATTTTCTTCAAAAATTTATTTCTCGGGCTTGGGACCTTGGAATTCGATTCCGGGCATACGCCCAAGTCTCATATTTTTCTATGGACCCTACGGGACTGTCAAATCACGGGTCCAGGTTCGTTTATCTAAAATGTTGACCGAAATTAAATTAATTTATTTTATAGTCAAAATTTATCATTCTTCACAAAATTTCATATATAGGCTTTCCGGCTACGCGCCCAGACTGTGCACGCAAATTGAGGTGATGTTAAAAGAGGTTTTAAGGCCTCAAAATGCAAAATTAGATTCAAAAACAAGGGATGACCTCTTGTGTCACCACATATCAACTCCTTAAAAAAATATGTTCACTAAATTAATCTTAATTAATTGTTATTGAAATATGTAAATAAGGGCAAATTTTTTTAAAATAAAAAGGTAAAATGGTCACTTATTGTGGACTGGAGGGAGTAACATCATGAAAAATTAGATAAGTATTTTAAGATTTGTTCTTGAGTTATGAATTGTTGACCCAAATGTGTCTCAAGCCCAATCTGATGAAGGAAAGCAGCAGGCCCGTTAAGAGAGGCTGCCCATTCACTTGTATTCTTTATATTTTAGTTGTAACTATTTTTTCATATTTTTAATTCAATTAGTACATGTATAAACAGACCCACATAGACAACTAATAAGATAGATTAGTCAAACTAGAATTGACCGACCCACTCTCTCATCTTCGTCTCTCTTATTCTCCTTTTCATCTAAGGTTTCTTTCTTTAAATCCGCTATAGCTCATACAATTTCAATCTAACATGGTATCAGAGCGGGAATATCGATCCCTCTTGTTGTAAGCTTTACTCTAATGGTATTTTTCCTCAAAAACTCTATCAGTTTCAGTACTTGTTCGATACTCATAAAGGAACTGGCGATCTTTAGTTTTCACTGATGAAAATTGGGGATTTCTTCTTTTCTGGCTTCGGACAACTTATTCCAGTAGGAAGTTTTTATTGCTCAAGGATTTTCGATGATTTTGTGAGTTTAATCATTTTCTAGGGTTTGCGTGTTCTCAAGACCTTACTTCTTCAGGTTCTAGAAGAAGGCTGGTAACATCTTTCTAGTCTATATTCTTCGAGATTGTCTAGATTTGGCTTTCATGCAATTGATATTTTGTCAACATATAATTTTTCTTGAAAATTTAGTCTGGTCCTACTCATTTATATCTAGTCTTTTGTTGTTATTGTGATCCATATTACGAGTAGCCTCATGGATAACGCTGAACCTTCTTATACCTCCAACGAGTTTACTCCGTTTACCCTAGACCCTTCTTACCCTTTCTATATCCTTCCATCTGACAATCCTGGCAGTCAATTAGTATTTGTGTCATTCAACGGATGTGGTTTTGTTCTTTAGCATAGTAGTATGCTCAATTCTCTCTCTGCGAAAAATAAACTTAGTATGCTAGATGGGAGAGTTTCACAACCCTCCCTTGAATGACCTTATTTTCCATATTGGGTACGGTGTAATGATATGGTGAAGGCCTGGATAGCAAATTTTGTATCTAGATAAATAACCATTACTGTTATGTGCTTCAAGACTGCCAAGGAAGTCTAGAAGGACATCAATGCGGTATTTGGTCAGTCGAATGGCTCTAAGTACATCTAAATCTAGAAGGAAATTAGCTCAACCACTCAGGATTCATCTGATATAACTCTTACTTCACTAAGATGGGGAGTTTATGGGATGAATTAAACTCCTCCTAGGGCATGTTTGTTCTTACGGTGCCCTTCCTAAATTCATTGAGGATCAACAATTATTTCAGCTCCTCAATGTTATAAATGATTCCTATTCCACAGTCAAGAGTGCTATTATGTTGATGAACCCTTTTCCACCCATTAGTAAAGCCTACTCACTCTTGTAACAAGATGAAAGCCAAAGGGAAGCCCAATCTGCTGCACCAAATTTCTCTATTGATACAGCCTCCTTCCTTGTGTCTCCCACATCCTCCAGCACTAATAGAAACTTTACTCAGAAAATCAATTTTGAGACTAGGAAGGGTACTACATCTCTTACTTGCAAGTACTGGAAGAAACATAGTCACAGTGTAGATAAGTGCTACAGACTCCATGGGTTTCCACCAGATTTCAAATTCACTAGAAATAAGAAGTCTGCCTCCTGTGTTTAGGCTGAGAATTCATCAGTTGTCCCTACAAACTCTTTTCCATAAACTTCTAACTCCTCAGCACATGGGTTCAACAAAGAACAATACCAACATCTCTTGAACTTGTTTCAACAAGCTCAATTGTTTGCTGCTCCTACTTCTGATGTTACAAATGTAAACAACTCTGTTTTTTCTCACTCTGCGGGTTTGTTTAGCAAATATGTTATAGTTTTTGTGGATTTTCATACATGTGCATCATCACAATTAGGTAAAAATCCTTGGATCCTAGATACAAGTGCCACTAATAACATGACTCCATAAACACCTTCTATTCAATATGCAACCTTTAATTAAACCTCTTATGGTAACTCTACATTTTGGATATAAAGTTAAAGTTATATCAACTGGATCATTGCATCTTAAACATGATATAATTTTACTGAATGTCCTTCTTGTACTATCTTTTCATTTTAACTTGATATTTTCCACAAATTCATATCTCAACTGGAGTGTTCAGCACTTTTTACCAAATCATTATGGTCTTTACAGGGTCCTTCTCTAAAGAGACCATTAGAAATTTGTAAAGTTGCATTCAGGCTCTATTACCTCTATCCAGATGCAAACCTTTTTCCTGTTTCATCTACTTCTATGTCTCATTGTTCTCCTTGAAATACTTTTAACTATTTCTAAGTTTGATGCTAGTATTCCTGCTTGTAATCAATATTCCATACTTGTTTCGTTGCAGTATCTTCTGATAAGTACAGTCAACTTACTCATCTTATTGTCAATGTTTCAAATTATAGTCAACCATCTTCCATAAATAAAATGGACTTATTTTGGCATCAATGACTGGGGCATATGCCTTTTAATAGAATGAGATTTATATCATATTTGTCTTATAAGGTATCATCTAAATAGTCTTTTATTTATCCTATATGTCTAATGGCCAGACAACAAAGATTACCTTTCTCTAGCAATGTTATAGATTCTTCTACCCCTTTTCAGCTAATTCACATTGATATTTGGGGTCCATACAACACAATAACATATAATGGATTTAGATACTTTCTAACATTAGTTGATGATCATACAAGAGTCACTTGGACTCATCTTCTGTCTTGTAAGAGTAATGCCCTCTTTATTTTTAGTCAACATGGCTAGGGTACATTTTCAGTCATCCGTTCAAGCTTTTAGATCTGATAATTCCTTTGAACTTAGTAGTAGTTCTATGGTTATTATGTTCTTCTCTAGCCAAGGGATCTTACATCAAACTACAATCCCTCACACTCCTCAACTGAATGGAGTTGTAGAGAAAAAGCACAAGCATTAGTTAAGGCCTAGGGAACTTATGTTCCAATCTAATCTTCCCCTCAAATATTGGAGAGGTTGTGTTTTAACTGCCACGTACCTCAGAAACAGAATTCCCTTAGCTGTACTTTAGAATATTTCTCCTTTTTGAGAAACTTCACACTACTCCAACCTATGACCATCTGAAGTCTTTTGTTTGCTTATATTTTGCCACTTCCCCTAAAATTGGTAGAGATAAGTTCCAATCCAGGTCTGTCATTTCTATTTTTCTGGGGTACCCTTGTGGTAAAAAGGGCTACAAACTCCTCAATCTTGATAATCATGCAATATTTTTCTCAGGGGATATAGTGTTTGATGAGCATGTTTTTCCTTACAAATTTACTTTTCCTTCTATGTTTCCTTCTCCCTCAGAATTTACAGATTTTGTCACTCCACCATCATCCTCTACTTTTAATCCTACTACTAATTCTCCTAGTACTTCTCTTCCTCCTAGTTCTCCTCATCCTAATACCTTTTCTCCTCATACCACTTCTCCTCCTAACATCTTGCCCTACGATTCTACTCCCTCTACTTCAACTTCTTCATCTGCTCCTACAAATCCCTCTCATCCTCCTTTGAGGAAATCTACCAGAATTGTACAACAACCCACTTATCTTAAGGATTACCTTTGCTCTTTTGCTCAATTCCCCGATTCTCTTCCAACTTCTTCCAAGGTTTCTTCTAGTGATATACATGTGCATAAGTCTCGGTTCTACTAGCTGGCAGCTTTACATCCTGCATTGCAAGAGGCAATGCTAAAGAAATTTCAGGCACTTGAGACAAATCAGACTTGAGATATTGTACCTCTACCACCTCACAAGAAGGCTATCCTTTGTAAGTTGGTGTATAAAATCAAACAAAAAGTTGATGGATCCATTGAGAGGTATAAATCCAGGTTGGTGATCAGAGGATACACACAAAAGGAGGGTATTGACTTTACTGAAACTTTTTCTCCTGTTGTCAAGCTCACAGCCATCAAGTGTTTACTCACCGTTATTGTTAAGTGGGGATGGACTATTTTCCAGCTTGATGTGAACAATGTTTTCCTCTATGGTGATCTCCATAAGGAAGTTTATATGAAGGTTCCTCCTGGTGTTGTGCCTCTCTTGACTCTAGTCCTTTGGTCTGCAGACTCAAGAAGTCTCTTTATGGCATTAGGCATGCCTCCAAATAGTGGTTTTCAAAGCGGTTTGTGGCTCTGCATTTCCAGAGGCTACATTGCTAGTATGAATGACTACTCCCTCTTTAATTACTAAGACTTCTTCAGGCTCTCAAATAGTATTGGTTATCTATGTTGATGATATCTTACTAGCTGGTAATGATATTGTGGAGATGGAGTCCCTAAAGTCCTTTTTAGATTCATGGTTTAAAATTAAGAATTTAGGGACAATTCACTACTTCCAGGGTTTGGAGACCTCCCTACATTATCAAGGATATATCATATACCAACACAAGTTTCACCATTTTTCTTCTCTCTAAATTTAACTGCCAACATTTCTCTCATGTGATGACTCATTTGGATCCTTCTATCAAACTTGTGTTAGATATGAGTGCTCATGTTTCTGACCCCGGTCTGTATAGAAGGTTAATTGGGAAGCTCAATTTTGTCCAACACATCAGACCTGATATTTCATTATCAGTGCAACATCTAACTCAATTTCTTCAAAAGCCACAAGTGCCTCACATGCTAGTTGCTATACATGTGCTCAGATATTTGTTGAATGACCCTGCCCAGGGTATCCTCCTCTCCAATTCTTCTGATTTCTCTTTACAAGCTTATTCAGATTCTAATTGGGTAGCCTGCTCCATTTCTAACAAGTTAGTCACTAGTTATTACATTACTCTTGGTGGCAGCCTTGTCTCTTGGAAGAGCAAGAAACAGCCCACTATATCTATGTCTTCAGCTGAGGCTGAGTATAGGGCTCTTCACAGGTTATAGCTTAAGTCACTTAGTTAGCTAGGCTCATGGGTGATCTTGGTTTGTCTATCTCCAGACTTGTTCTCATTTTTTGTGACAGCAGTCTACTCTCCATATTGCTAAAAATCCTGTCTTCCATGAACGCATGAAGCACATTGAAATTGATTGTCATTATGTGGGCACTTGTTTGGATCCTGGGTTGATTTCTTTGCAGTTTGTCTCCAGTGCTCAACAGTTGGCTGATATTATGATTAAGGCTCTTTCTGGTCCTCTAC
>MU724033.1:59110-71631 GCA_026770625.1 Nicotiana glauca | reverse complement strand
GGATAGAAAGGGAAGGGGAGGGGAGGGTGTTAACCCAGATGTTTCCCGGGCCCAATCTGATAAAGGAAAGCAGCGGGCCCATTAAGAAAGGTTGTTCATTTACTTGTATTCTTTGTATTTTAGTCTGTAACTAATTTTTCATATTTTCAATTCAATTAGTACATGTATATACAAGCCCACATGGACAACTAATAAGATATATTGGTCAAAATAGAATTGACCGACTCATTTTCTCATCCTCGTCTCTCTTCTTCTCCCTTTTATCTAGGGTTTCTTTCTCTTTAAATCTGCCATAGCTTGTACAATTTTAAGCTAACATAAATTAAAGGTTAAGAAAAATATTATGAGTTCTTGTAAGTGATGATGGTTGATCCGATTAAGTTAACTCAACAAAAGGAGAAACATTATGCTATTGAAGTCCTTAATCATCTTACTATATTCAACATAAAATATCAAATTTATAATTCCAATACTTTAATTTGATTTACTATGGTCATTCTTTAAGGGGTTGCTCTGATGGTAAGCAACCCCCACTTCCAACCAAGAGGTTGTGAGTTCGAGTCTCCCCAAGAGCAAGGTAGAAAGTGCTTGGAGGGAAGGATGTCGGGGGTCTATTTGGAAACAGCCTCTCTACCCCAGGGTAGGGGTAAGATCTGCGTACACAGTACCCTCCCCAGAACTCACTAAGTGTGATTATACTGGGTTGTTGTTGTTGTTGTTGTTGTATGGTCATTCTTTAATTTCAACAAAGACCATATAACTTTGAAAATCTAGAAGTTTTTTGAATTTTTTTAAAGCTATATATTCTTATGTTCATTATAAAAGACATAAACACGGATGCCACCTAATTAACAAAACACGTTAATAGTACCCCAGAAGAAATAAAATATGAAATTCGTGTGAAAATGAGAATTACAATTGATTCTTTCAATCAATTCTCGTGGATCTTGTAGTGTTTTTCTTGTTTGTCTATGATTAGTTCTCGTTATAACTGGAGGTTTTTAATAATTAGTTTGGTTTGATTAAAAAAATTAATATTTATATTTTTTTAAAATTCATGAGAAATTGTCACTGAAATAGTGTTCTTGTATATTTTTCTAATTTTTTGTCAATGTTTTTGTTTTGGTATATTTATAAGTGTGCTCGTAAATGGCCAAAATAGTTAAAACCAAAAATGGCATTCATAGTTTCGTTGTAGTAATGTATGTGCACGCAAGCATAAAACATACTTTTTTACTTTGATATTTCCCTCGTTCATTTCTCTCTCCAAAAATATAAATTTAAGAAACATTACTAAATGTTACAAATATATTTAGATTAAAATTAAAATTCAATAAATCAATTTAAATTTTTCATTTAATTTGATAACTTAAATACAATAAATTAATTAAGAAAAGGATTTTTAAACAGATCTTAGTTTTTTCTTCTCTGAATTTTCTATTTTCCTTATTTGATTTGACATTTATGAATTCTAAATTAAGCATTTTTACATGATTATTTCGTCTAATCCTTTTTTTAATTTTTTAATTTTATTTTTGACCTTTTTTAAGTTGAGTTTATTCAGTAGAAGCTAATCTGTTGTCATGCTGCCTCCTTCCTATTCTTTGTGACAGCTGTTGATCATCATGACTTTTATTGGTTATTTGTATATAATTATTTGTTAGGTGTAAACGCAACGCACACACATGTATATCTGTTAGAAACATTAGTGATAAATGATTGTCAAACACTCCTACCTAATTAATCAATTATACACTTTTTACATCTATGATTAAAGAGGTATACTAGCCTAAGGGGTAGTTTGGTACAATGGTGGAATAAATATGGATATCATGTGGATTTAGCTATTTGATTTTTTTATCCAAATAGTTAATCCTAATATTTTAGTATAAAATTTACCTGGAACTAGCTATACCTATAATCAAACATAGAATATATATAATCTAAAATTGTAAGATTATTCTTTATCCTTTGTACCACACGATTATCGTAATTTAAACAACTACGACAAATTAATTATCATTTTTATCTCAGGTTATCAATTAATGCTCATCATAAAAATTTATTTATAATTAACTGATAAGCGATCAAATTATATAAATAGTTTAACATGCCAGTACTTAAAAAAAATTCTTTATACAGTCAGACTTCTCTATAACAGCATCCCTATATAACAACACTTTACTATAAAAGTCAAACTTTTCTGAAACTAATATTTATGTTATGCTATAATATATATTCTATATAACACCAATTCGTTATAATATCTAAAAATTCAGAATAAATAAGGCCATTATTGAGAGATTTGACTTTATTATATTTTGGTAGTTGTAAAGTCGACAAGGTTATAGGAAAATTATTTTAACCCTACACATCAGAGTAGTGGATCTCATTGACTCCAATTTTAATGTCATACATACATTTCACTTCAACAACTTGATAACATGCCAAATGTGAAATGATTTTTGGTAAACAAATGTTTGTAAAGCAACGTTGACAATAACTTGTACCACTCAAGCAAAGCATATTACTCCATCTGGTTTACGATAAGTGTCCAATTTACTTTTTCATTTTAGTTCAAAATAAGTGTCCAGTTATGTAATCAAGAAAGAATTGAATTTATTTTTACAAAATAACTCTTATTTACATATCCCTAAAAAGTTTTCTTACTCCTCACATTAAATGTTTAATTAGGGGTAGTTTAGTCATAGAAAGTATTTTGTATAAAATTTAGTATTTTCTTAATTGGCGTACTAAAAGCAAATTGGACACTTATTGTAAACCGGAGGGAGTAATATATTTGCATTTAAAAATCTTTTAAAAAATGAAAACTATTTTTTAAACTAGGTTTAAAATTCTTTAAAAAGTAGAGTACAACTCAATTGGTGAGGTCCATGCCTTAAGTTCCACTTCCTACCAGAATAGTTGGGTTAGGCAGGCCAAGTTCAAGTCAAAACTGACAGGCCGAAGAAAAATACTCTAGTTTATATTCATTCATTCATTGGTTACTCGCCTCTGTTCATCTCTTCCTTCGTTTCGATTTCGTTAGGTCACAATAGTCTTCAAGTTTTTTATTTGCTTTCTCTTTATGGTGCCTGCATATAAAGCATAAAAAAAAACAAGGAAGACACCACTTTGTGAGTAAAAATAACTAAAATATTGTTTACATACCAACTTATGGTTCAAGCTACTCTAGCAACTAACAAATTGTTTTAACCGTGTATTTCTTTTTTTAGTTTTATCATCCGATGTCCCGTATTTATATAAGGATCCGACTAAATATAAATTTGTTTCAAAAAATTTTACATCGGGAAATAAAACGCTCCTAATAAAGGAGACTTTATATTCAGAGATTGGCTACCGCTCCTCCACCACAACTTTTATTGGTTAACCAGTGCTTTCACTGTTTGGTTATATATTTCTTCCTTCATATTTGCCCCACACCCAATTTGTATTTATAAGCCTGCTTCTGTCACTGTTTATTCAGTGGTATTTTTGAGGACTAATATTGATTAATGTGCACGAAATAGAAAGAATAATTTGTATTAAGTGAGCAATATAAATATATATACATCAGGTGCTAGCTAAGGAAAGAAATAAAAGAGCTTCATACAAATCTGCTATTTATGTACACTACTAAGAAAGAGTCTACATTCATTCTATAATAATAAATGTCTAAATTCATTATATAATAAGTGTTTAGATTCATTCTATAACACTCCCCCTCAAGCTGGAGCATATATGTTGATCATGCCCAGCTTGTTACAAAGATAATCAACTCGAGTACCATTCAATGCTTTAGTGAACAAATCAGCTAGTTGCTCTCTTGTCTTAATGTAGCCACTGGAAATCAAGTTCTCTTGAATTTCTCACGAATAAAATGACAGTCAACTTCAATATGCTTAGTTCTTTCATGATACACTAGATTTGAGGCATTATGGAGCGCAACTTGATTGTCACACCAGAGCTTTGATGGAGTAGGATGCTTCAACTCTATTTCAGTTAAAAGATGGTTTATCAAAATTATCTCACATGTTGATTGTGCCATAGCTCTATATTCTGTTTATGCACTGGACCGAGATACAACATTCTGTTTCATACTTCTCCATGATATCAAGTTTCCACCGACAAATACACAGTAACCAGTAGTAGATCTTCTGTCAATATTGGATCCAGCCCAATCTGCATCTGAAAAACAATCAATGTGGAAATGCCCGTGATTGCTACTATATAATATGCCAAATCCAGGAGCTCCTTTTAAGTAACATAGGATCTGCTCCAAAGCCTCCTAATGTTTGATTGTGGGCGCGGACATGAATACTTAATGCAAAAGCAATATCTGGACGAGTCATAGTGAGATAGTTTAATCTCCCAACTAACCTCCTGTATCTATCTGGGTCATTAAATGGTTTTCATAAGATGCAAACTAGGAACCATTGGAGTACTGCAAGGCTTGGCAGCCAACTTACCAGTTTCTGTCAGTAAGTCAAGAATATAATTTCGCTGAGATAGAAAAATCCCCTTATTGCTTCTAGTTACTTCTATTCCTAAAAAATATTTCAGTGGTCCCCAAGTCTTTTGTATGAAACTTAGTATGCACGAAAGATTTGAGAGAAGAGATTCCTGCATAACCACTTCATGTAATCACAATGTTATCAACATATACAACAAGGAGAATAGATCCAGCTGTTGATTGATTGTAGAAGACTGAGTGATCACATTTGCTCTTTTTAGCCCGAATTCTTGAACTACCTCACTAAATTTACCAAACCAAGCCCGAGGACTCTGCTTCAAGCCATATAAGGACCTCTTTAAATGACAAACTTTTTCATACTCCCCCTGAGCAACAAAATCAGGTAGTTGCTCCATATACACATCATGAAGATTACCGTGAAAAAATGCATTCTTAATAACCAATTGATGCAAAGGCCAATTCTCATAAGCTTCTAGAGAAATGAACAAGCGGACAGAAATAAGTTTGGTAACCGGAGAATGTGTCTGATAATCCACTCCATAAGTATGAGCATACCCTTTGGCCACAAGTCTGGCCTTAAGTCTTGCCACATAGCCATCTGGATTAACTTTGACCGTGAAGACCCATTTGCATCCCACTGCTTTCTTTCCACTAAGTAAATTCACTAAATCCCAAGTATGGTTTTCCTCTATGGCATGTATTTCCTCAAGCATTGCTTTAGACCATCCAGGATGATTCAAAGCCTCTTTTATCATTTTGGGTATAGAAATGGAGTCTAGAGACACAATGAAAGATCTAGACGCGGGGGATAAGTGGTCGTAGGAAACAAAATTAGCAATAAAATATGTAAATTTGCAAGTATGTGTACCTTTGCGTAGAGCAACGGGGAGGTCAAGTTCTTCTTGAGGATCAGGCGGAAGAGGAACATATGACGAAGGAACTGATACAAGAGACATATCATTTGTCTCTTGCCTGCGCGGGTAAACTTGAACAATTGGTGGTCTTGCTAACATAGTTGGAGCAGGTGTTGATGGCACAATAGTAGATTGATGTCAATAGAAGAGCTAGGAGATGAAGGAACATCATCTAATTGTTCTGTCAAAGTACGGGTAACCTGATATACTAGCCACTCATCTTCCTCCCCTATGACTCGTAGAAACGGGAGGTGCATAGAAGAATGGTATAGTCTCTGAAAACACCACATCAATTGACACCAAATATTTGCCAAGTTCAGTACAATAACATCGACACCCCTTCTGAAGGCGAGAATAACCAAGAAAAACACACTTCAATGCCTTGGGATCCAACTTGGTAACAGATGGTCGAACATCTCGAACATAACATGTGCTTCCAAACACCTTAGGTTCCACAAGAAATAATGACTTATTTGGAAAAAGAATATGTAAGGCATATTACCTCCACGCAGTAGATGACATGCAATTAATCAAAAAGCAAGCCGTAGAGACCGCATCAGCCCAGAACTGTTTAGGAACTTTCATTTGGAACAGAAGTGTCTGAGCTGTCTCAAGTAGATGCATATTCTTCCTTTTAGCAACTCCAATTTGAGAGGGTGTATCAACACATGAAGACTGATATAGTACACCATGTTATCTCACGTAGGACTGAAATAACTCTGACATGTATTCTTTAGCATTATCACTCCTTAGAATACGCACCGAAGCATGAATTGAGTTTTGACTTCAGCACAAAAGGCATAAAAGTGAGTAAACACTTCAGAGCGACTCTTCATAAAGTAAATCCAAGTCATTCGGGAAAAATTATCTACAAAAGTGACAAAATACTTGTGTCCGATTTTAGAAACAACAGGACATGGTCCCTAACATCAGAATGAACTAACTCAAAAGCTAACTCAGCTCGCTTGTTAACCCTTGGACCTAACGAGATGCAATGATGTTTTGCAAATCGACATGACTTACAATCTAATGAAGAAATATTCTGAAATTAAGGACAGAGCTTCTTCAACAAAGGTAAAGAGGGATGCCCCAAACGACAATGTGCTTTAAAAGGAGACACGACGCTAGAGCATGCAATAGACCGTGGCTCCCATTCATCAAGGATATAGAGATAACTAGATAAATACCCTTTACCAATAACTTACTTCGTCGTAAGATCAAAACAAACAATGATTAGGAAAGAACGCTACACAACAATTAAGGCCTCTGGTGATTTTACTAACATAAATCAAATTAAAGGCCAAGTTTGGTAGACTTAATACAGATGATAGGGTAATGGAGGAAGTCAGTTTAACAGTCCCAAATCCAACACTGCTACAAGTTGTTCCATCAACTACAGTAATTGAAGAGGATGCTTTGTGTGATCGAAAGCTAGAAAAAATATTTGGATTACCTGTCATGTGATTTGTGGCACCTGAGTCAATCACCCATTTATTTGGAGAGGTGATAAGACATGTCTAATCTGACCCGGCAAAAATAGTAACTGAAGAAGATTCCTTAATTGATTTATGATATTCAAGGAACTCAAGAAACTCATCTAAAACCAGGATTGTTGGACTAGAAGTTATATCACTATTTCTTCCTTGCTTACTATTTATAGTCATCCTATTTCTAACTAATAAAACTCATTGTATCGAAATAAGTAACGGAGAATCCAACTGAAAGACCCAAACAAACTATATTCGAAAGCAGAAATCAAACAATACTTGAAAAAGACAGTAGCCAACGCAATCAAAAACCTGAAAATAGCCAAACTCAAGGTTGCACTCAAAAAGATAATTTTTTGAAATCTAACCAAGCTTCAAATAACCTCCAAGAGACCATATCAAATCACAAATTGGTGAGCAACAATCCAAGACCATATCAAATCACAAATTGGTGAGCAACAATCCAATTCACTGTTGCACTTGTAGAAAACCTCAACCAATTCCTAGAATCAAAATAACAATCAACAACTTATAAAAACATTTCAAACCTGACGAAAAAGAATGTTCACAGATTCACGTTTCAAGGCTCTTCTTCTCCAAAATGTGGTCCAATCACCACATGACCACCACAATTCAACCAAAACTTCAAGGCAAAGTCGTAACGGGAAGCTAGACCAAGATTGGTCCACGAACGCGCCTCCACACACAGCTTAAACAGAAGTATCTCTGGCAGTTTCGTCGGCGCGTGAGACGCACGTGCTTCTCCTCCGACCACCAGATTTTGGGGTTTTGTAAATGGGGGGAATTTCTTATCTAAGTCCGATAAAGCAGGATACCCTGTTCTGATACCATGTGCACGAAATAGAAAGAATAACTTGTATTCTCATTCCAAGAGGTGAGCAATATAAATACATGTACATCATGTGCTAACTAAGGAAATAAATAAAAGAGACTCCTACAAATCTGCTATTTATGTACACTGCTAAGAAAGAGTCTACATTCATTCTATAATAAGTGTGTAGATTCATTCTATAACAATTAATGATGAGCAAAATGTGATTGATCGCTGCAAATAAGCTTTTGATAAGAAACACAAATAGGATCCACAAATGAACCATTGAAATTGAAAATTAATAGCCAATCCTAGTGCAGCATCAAGAAGAACCATGATAATTAATCCCCAATTTCAAGAAATTACTTCTGTACAGTAAATACAAAAAGCAAAGCCACAATGATTATCTAGAATCTGTTTGATATTATTTCTTCTGCCTTTGTTTTAAATTTTGTTCATATTTCAAGACAGGAACACCTCAACACCAGCGGTTGTCATCAACTGGCAGATAGGACATACATTAACTAATCCTTCACAATCTTTACATAAACACAAGTGTCTACAAGGCATCAATAAGATGCATACCTCCTTCAATTTGCACACCTTGCACTTCAAATTGGCTTTTTTCGCCGATGTACCTTTCCCAGAACTACTAGGAATGCTGAGCCAATTGGTTGGATCAGTGCAGGACACGGCATCGTCTAGCTCATTGTCTCCGGTACCTTCTTTTCCTTGTTCAGCAGACTGCATCGCTTGCTGGAGGTTCGTTCTTAATGTGATGACTAAAGATTCATTACACTTGGCTCTATAACACCAGTTTTGTGCTTCTGATGTAACTTGCTTCATTCGTTCAACCAGTTCTCGGTTCTTCCGGTTTATGTTCTCTAACTCAATATCCTTCTCTTGCAACTTAGTGCCGACATTTTTCTCAAGTGCAGTCACCAACGAAGCCATATGTCTCTGTTTTATGTCTCTCACACCTCTAGCCCAAGTTTCCTCCTGTAAAAGGCCAATTCAACAACAATATTAAATAAACTTGTGCAACATATGAAGCTTCAGTAATTTGTACATAAGTAGTTGTTCCTGAGAGAGCTCAAGTTAATGTTATCAAAATACAGTTATGATCATTTTATAATTGCTTTGTAAGAAGACGCCACATGTTATTCTTTTTCTTTAATATGGCCAAAATATGCATAGGTATGTGACTTACCAATTTAAAAAATAACCAACTCTCTAAGTTTCTCTCCTTCCAGATATTTAGTAAATAATATCTTACTATCTGCACATGCGTTTTCATTTTTTTTTTAAATACAAACAGAAAGTGCATCGTGGTACTATCTCCAGCCACTTCTCTGATTAACTACAGAACTGCGACAATGGAGCCAAAAAGGGCATCTTATCAGTTTTAACAGAAGAGAAGGGCAATTAATATAAGCAGGAGAAATAAATATTCATCTGTTCAATAGCCATCGGTCATTTGGAGAAAAATCGAGTTGTCTTATGCCAAAGGAGCAGAGAAATGTGAAAAAAATCAAGTGCAACAAAAGTGAGAAAATGTAAAAACTTGGGCACTTTCCTAAAAGAGCCACTTACTAACTGTTAGGATACAGACAATAACTGAAAAGATAGTCTACAATAAAACAAATTCGAATGATAGAAAAATTTAGTGCCATACCTGAGTCTTAATATATTGATCAAATTCTTTCTTCTGGCGCTCCAGCTCCGTTTTAATGTTGTCACCTAGAGACATCATAACTGATGCTGATGCATTCATACTTCCACTTCCAGAAGTGACCGAAGAATTGGGCTCATCATCATCGTATGATAACTTTAAACCAGTTGAAACAAGATTCTGGCCAGGAATATTAGCTGGCCGTTCAGTGTCATCATGAACCACCTTGTGGTTCAAGGAAATTTGAAGCTTTTGCTGCCGGGAAACACCCTCAGCTTCCCTGCCTCGTTTATTGTGCCGAATCAGGTGCTCATTTACAAAATTATTTACAGGATCAGCATTGGATCCAAGTGGAACTGTAGCAAAAGAAAAGGCACATTGTAAAGGCTTTTGTATAACAATCTGAAATGAGTTCATTAGAGGTGCAGCAAAATTAACATGCTTAGTATAAGTACAAGAAAATATCAAACTAAATATCGCGTGATGCCTTGAGAATTTTTCTGCAATAGCTCACTGACTCTTGTTATACTTGAGCATAAACTTAGATGTGAAATCTAATCCATAATACTGAAGTTTTCCTCTTCAAAGTTGACTTGATATGCTCTTCAAATATTTTCTGTTAGCACACAAGTGTTGCAATCTCACATAATAATATAATATAGTGCCAACTTTTAACTCTACTTCATTATTTATAGATATACTATTCAAGCTAAGCTAAAGGGTTTTTAACCCAAAAATTCCTTCATGCTTACCCATACCTTCAACTGCATCACTAAAATATGCCAATTAAGCAGGCACGTCCTTCATATTTACTAAAAGTAACAGGTTTCTCATCCAAACTCAAATGGAAGTCTATAAACTACCGGTAGACTGCTCACTGAAGCCTCTTTGCATGAAAAACTAAAACGAGAATTTGGGAAAAAACAAAGCTGTATGTTTTGGTGATAGATAGAGGGAGAAAGAACAGCTACATGTAAACTGAGAACTCATTGGAGAAGTAACAAGGAACAGATCTGATAGTCTTAAAATTCTTAAAATTAGCTCACAAGAACCTTGTTGGGAGAGCACTTGAAGTGGCATTACGAATATCCTAAAGTGTCCAGGTTGGAGCAATTTCACTAAGAAGCTTGGTATTATTCAGTGAAAGCTTGAATTTCATTTAACGAGAAAAACCTCCAAAAATATACTAGTATTACTTTGTAGCTCCAACTGATTCCTCTGTTTAAAGAAAGTAACCAAGACTCGAAGGCATTGTCTCGAAATAACACCCCACTCAGTCTCCACTCAAATTTCATTGAAGGATCTCATGTCCCTTTTTGGGAATGTGTTAGTTACGAGTAAATAGTCGGAGGCCGAATTGTAGTACTGGAGCCTTTCAGTCTTGAACTCGGCAACCTCCATAGCCACGGCGTTGACCAAAAGGGAAAATACACTGAGAGAGGTGACTAGTCCACCTTTTTGGGTGCATCCAGCCCACATCCTCCATGGGTCTGATCTATATTAAGAGAGCTAATCTAGAGCAAGAAAATTGGGGAAAACGAAAGCTATCAATTTGTGTTTATGAGACAGGGGTAAAGCGAGAGGTCATTAAAAAAGAAAGGAAAAACAAGGCTTCCATAAGTCTTTAAACTTCGGTTTGAGTTGGAATGAAAACTGTCCATTTTTTGTGAAGATTAGGGATGTTCTTTGTTAGTTAGTATCACTTGAAGTTATGAGTAAAGATACATTTTGAGTTAAAGCTCTTCGGCTAAGGCTAAAGTATTTAAACCATAAACTTCCAAACAAAAACCGAACTCTATTTTTCACTTCCTCTTCCGTCCTTACCCCACCCTGTTCGGTTATTCAGCTGAGATATGCCTGTCACTGCTCTGGTCTTTCCTTTAAAATCTTGACTTACCAAAGACAATGCAATACCTTTTTAGTACAAATAGAACATCTATAGCCCACTAGCGGCCTGTTAGATGAATCACAATTTGGTCACAAAGAGAAACACTTTTACTGATAAGTACATGAAAGACCCTAATTGCAAACAAAAACCAGGCTACAGGCTTAACAATAAGTAGCTAAACTACAACAACATTGGCAAATGGCAAGAAGGGAAGAATTCTCTAACAAAGTTCAAAGTCATTACATCAAATGTGCAGGTCAGCCAGGATTAATTGTACGACTGCTACTTTGAAAAGTTAATGGAACCTAGAACAATAAAAAATATTTGAAGCACCAGCTCAAATAATTTTTCAGAAATTCTTGAAGCAATATATACAATAGATCAAAAAGTGAATACTACAAAAGCTAGGATAAACAACGGATACATATACTAGCATATAATCGAGGATCAAATACAAATTCTAAATGGCTCACAATCTACTCTCAATGTATGCTATAGAACAGATACTTACAGCTTCCAAATAATTGAAGTTGATTTGGTGCACTAGCAGGATACTGGAAACCATTCTCGTCCACGAAAATAGGAAGTGGAGTGTTAGTGTTGCTGCCTCTATACATTTTCCAAAGCAAGATCTACTTAGAGACCAAGCAAGTTTACCTGCAGAAGAAGGAAAAGATATATGCCATTTAAACTACAATCATTGGGTCACATTTTAACAACAATGACTAAAAAGACCAGGATATATGCAATAAAAGTCATTAACACATATCAAAATTTTTATTAACCACATTTAATCATCATACCATCCATTTAAGCCGAGAATCGTAAAATAGTCATCTTAAGCCATCCTCCCAACTATGTGTTGTGATCATTTACTCCTAACCACAACGCCTGTAACAGAGTGATAAGTGCATCCACCACACTAGCCATAAGTTTTCCTTCTTTTTCTTTCAAAAGACAACCGCATGAAACTTATAAGTTCCACTACACAACTTCACAATATTTGGAACCATAAGACTCACTTCATCTCATTTTAGATGAATAGATCTCCATTCACCCCTGACCACCAGGAAATAAATATATCTATCCATTTATTTTTTACAAAATTAATAAACAAAATCTGAACCAGTCTTGCTATCGGAAATATAGAAACCAAAGAAAAAATTTTCCCATGGAATCTGCAATTCACTGAAACCATAGGTAACATTACCATAATAAACCCAAAGACTCCAATGGAAGATTGCTACATCTCCC
>MU724033.1:20549-57541 GCA_026770625.1 Nicotiana glauca | reverse complement strand
CCCCCCCCCCCCCCCCCCCACATAGAGTTTTTGACTTGGTTGGCAAAAAATAGGACCCTTTTTCTTTCTGGTCCCAAAATAAAACTATTCCAATAATTTTACAAATTTAGAAAGTCACTGCAACACACTTAAAGTAAATATAAAATTGCAATGTGGTATCACAAGAAAAAACTTTAGTTTGATTAAACCTTAAATTCTGATAAATCCATTCTAAGAAACTTTTGGAACCATACTCACATCTGAAAACAAGAAAACAACGGTTGAAATTATTTATCAAACAACACAAACTTATTTTACCTCTTAATTTCACTCGATTTGACTCACAAAGTACTGGGTTGTTGTTGTGACATACAAAGTACAAACCAAATATTTGATCTTCCTAAAACTATATACTAATCGCAAGACCAATAAAAAGGATTAAAACTTTTACCTTTTGGAAAATATTTTCCAACCGATAAGATTCAATAGTCTGAAAATTAATCAAAATATCCAATAAAAAATAAAAATAAAGCTTACCAAAATAATTAAAAAGAGAGACTGGAGAAAGCTGTTAGGTTGAGCTTCTTCAATAAAAAGAACCCATCTTGATCCTGCAAAATTCCTATGCAATCAGTCAATAAAATCCCAAAAAAAATAAAAAAAATAAAAAAAATAAAAAAAATAAAAGAAAAATCTGATCTTGGTAATGTTACATACATGAAACTGCAGATTACGGAATGAGAAACGGATGACGGTTTCTTTTTCTTTTTTCTTTTTGGGAAGAAAAAATAAAAGTGAATGGATAGATATGAATAAAGGAGAATTATTTGGTGTAACAAAATGAACAAGGAAGATAAGTTTTATGACGAAGAAAGATCAAGAATTAGAGAGAGAAGAAAGAGCTGAAACGTTTTTGGAACACAAGTGACAGAGATGTGGGGGGTGGTGAGGTGGTGTGTGGGACCCATAAACCAATTTAGAAAAGTTTAAAAATGGGTGGAATCACATTCATTCACGCCCATTTCTAGATTGTGCATCTACTCTTCTCACGGGACTTTTCTTATTTTCACAGATTTTTTTTTTTATATTCTTCGGTTTTCCCACCAACATGATCTTTCTGATTCTCTGTAATCAATATGGGGTGTTTTGCTTTTACATTAGTACCCCTTAAATTAAATAAATAAAGGAGAAACTAAATTTAGATGTAAAAACAAAAATTCTTAAAAAAGCTATGTACTTATTGTGTCATTATCTTTTACGTAATTAAATACTATAAACAATCATGCCATAGTATCTTGATTTCTGATTCCAGCGATAAAATATCTTTTAATGATAGTAAAGTTAACATAAATTGGCCTGCTTTAAAATATAATCACACTTACGAGAGTCAAATATTATTGGAAGCTACTTGTTTGTAATTAGATATGGACTAGTTAGGTTGTTTATCCAATTAATTAGGACTCAAGTGTAAGTAGAGAATTTCCCAAACAGTCTTCTTCTTCTACTTCACGCTGAAGCTCTCTTCAATGGCTGAATTTTAACATGGTATCAGAGCCATGGAGACTGATTCATGAAGCTTTTCTTCGTCAAATTTCTTACTCAATACTGAATTAAGCAGTATTAATTTCAACAATTCTGTGTTTAATTGTGAAGATTGAGATCTGAAATTTGTGTGTCAATGGCAGAAAAAATCGACCATATGCATCCTCTCTTTCTTCAACCTTCCGATACACCTGGATTGATTCTAATTCCAATCCAGCTCACAGGCTCAGAGAACTATGGACTCTGGAGTAGATCGATGCGACTTGCTCTCAAGGCCAAAAGGAAGCTAGGGTTTGTAACAGGAAAATGTGCTAAGGAAATGTACAAGGATGCTCTACTAAAGGAGTGGGAGACTTGTAATGCGATAGTGCATTCCTGGATAATGAACTCTGTTTCGAAGGACCTTCTTAGTGGGATTATCTATGCATCGGATGCACATGCAGTCTGGGAGGATCTCAAAGAGCGCTTTGATAAGGTAAATCGAGTGCGTATTTTTCAATTACATAGATCAATCTCTAGACTATCACAGGGATTGGATTCTGTGTCAGTTTATTTCACTAAGTTGAAGGAGTTATGGGCTGAGTATGATGTACTAGTACCATTCCCAGACTGTGGTTGTCCTAGATCTAAGGAACACATGGTTCATTTGCATCAATAAAGGGTAATACAATTCTTAGATGGATTAAATGATACTTATGAGCGAGCTCGTAGACAGATTTTAATGAAAACTACTAAACCAACACTTAATCAAGCATATGCGGTGATTATTCAAGATGAAAGCCAACAATCAATGGGGAAGTGTTTCTATGGCTGAAAAGGGAGATCCATTGGCTATGCAAGCTGGTAGAGGACAGGGATACAGAGGAAAGAAACAATTTCTACAATGTGACCATTGTCGTATGAAAGGTCACACAAAAGAAAATTGCTTCAAAATCATTGATTATCCGGAGGACTTTAAGGGAAGGAAGCATTACCAACCTAGAGGAACATTGACAACAGCTAACCATGTAGAAGGATTAGCAAGCCAATCTGCACAACCTGCAACAAAGTCTAAGGGAGACTACTTCTTTACAGAGGCTCAATATCAACAAATACTGGGATTGCTTAATAACAAAGACTCATCAAGTGAAACCACAATGGCTAATAATGCAGGTAAGGCTATTGCATTATCTTGTAATGCAGAGTTCTTGAACAAGTTGAAAGATAGATGGACTGCACTGTCATCTAATGTAGAAACCTTGAATAATCTGAAAGATATGTGGATTGTAGACTCAGGAGCAACACATCACATATCATCTAATTTGAACTTGATGAGTGATGCGAGTAGAATAACTGATAAGAGAAGAGAAAAGGTCACTCTGCCAAATGGTGGTTATGCAAAAATAGAACACGTTGGAAGTTCTTTTTTGTCAGACTTTGATAAGCTGGAAAATGTCCTTCATGTGCCTGATTTTAAGTTCAACCTAATGTCAGTATCAAAACTAACCAGAGATCTAAGTTATGCAGCCATATTTTTACCTGAACTATGTGTGTTTCAGGATCTTTACAATGGCAGGGTGAAGGCGATTGGTAAGGAAGATGAAGGATTATATGTGCTGAAGGGCAAAGGAATCAGACAACTAGCAGCTAGTATTAGCATGAATGGAGTAGCAGAAGATACAGGAAACTTATGGCATATGAGGCTTGGTCATGCCAGTATTCCAGTAATGAAGAATGTTTCCTTCTTGCAGAATAAAGTAGATGATGAAATACAAAATAAATGTTTTGCTTGCCCCTTGGCAAAACAGTGTAGGCTAAGCTTTCCAGATAGTGAAAAAAGAAGTAGTAGACTTTTTGAACTTGTTCACATGGATGTTTGGGGACCATATAGAAAGGCAACTCATGACAGGAAACACTATTTCCTTACAGTTGTTGATGACTTCTCAAGAGCTACTTGAATTTTTCTGATGCAGTTTAAGAATGAAACTATTATTTTTCTGAAACAGTTCTTGCGCATGGTTAACACACAGTTTGATACTTGTGTTAAGATTGTAAGAACTGACAATGGGACAGAATTCTTTAACAAACAGTGGAGTGATCTTTTAAAATCATAAGGGATTATCCATCAAAGTAGTTGTGTATATACTCCTCAACAGAATGGTGTTGTTGAGAGGAAACATAGACACATACTTAATACTGCTAGAGCTCTAAGATTTCAAAGTAATGTTCCAAGTCTTTTTTGGGGGGAATGTGTACAAACAGCAGTGTACATCATAAATAGGCTACCATCTAAAATCTTAGATGGAAAGAGTCCTTTTGCTATGTTGCATGGTAGAGAACCTTCCATAGTTCATCTAAGAGTTTTTGGATGTCTATGTTATACAACTAATTTTGTGATAGAGGATAAATTTGCTGCTAGAGCTAGGAAGGATGTACACATGGGATATTCCACCACTCAAAAGGGATATAGGTTATATGATTTAAAAACTAAATGTTTCTTTGTTAGCAGGGATGTATCATTCAGGGAAACTGAATTCCCATTCAGAGGACTACAATCACAATCTAACCTGCAGGATAATTTGGAGACCAGTTTTTTGCAACTTGATCCATCAACCTCTGAGGCAATTGATGAACCAATCCTTGATCATCATGGTGCAGATGATAGAGCAGCTGAATTTGGTGCAGATGATGAAGTAGGTGAATCTGATGCAGATGAAACAGCAATGAGGATTCATGATGCAGAAACACACAATGATCTTGTTCAGTTGGAAAATATTGCTGTTCCAGATGTTGCCATTCCAAGAACTGAATCAATTTCCAATACATCTGATAGACAGTCTATACATGGAAGACAGTCTCAAAGAGTTAAAGATCCCCCTATATGGCAAAAGGATTATGTGGTGCAACTTCAGAAATCCTCACAGTGCAATTATCCAATATCTAATTTTCTGTCATATGAGAAGATGTCTTCTAAGTATAGGAATTATATTTTTGTTTTTTCAGTATTAAAAGAACCTCATACTTTCAAGGAAGCTGTTCAAGATGAAAGATGGATCACTGCTATGCAACAAGAGGTACAAGCTCTAGAGGACAACAAGACATGGGAGGTAGTAGACCTACCTCCTGGCAAAACTTCTATTGGTTCTAAATGGGTTTACAAAATAAAGTACAAGGCTGATGGGGAAATAGAAATGTTCAAGGCTCGATTGGTGGCTAAATGGTACAATCAGCAAGAGGGATTAGACTATCATGAGACCTTTTTACCAGTAGCAAAAATGGTGACAGTTAGGTCTATGATAGCCTTGGCAGCTTCAAAAAATTGGACCCTATACCAGATGGATGTGTTTAATGCATTCCTTCAAGGAGACCTGTTTGAAGAAGTATATATGAACTTGCCACAGGGTTTTCAAAGGCAGGGGGGGCAGAAGGTGTGCAAACTCCTAAAGTCACTATATGGACTCAAACAAGCATCCAGGCAATGGAATCTGAAGCTCACAGAAGCCCTGGTAAATGCAGGTTTTACACAGAGTGCTTTTGATCACTCTATGTTCACCAAGAAGTCAGGATTAGATATTGTGATCATCCTCATCTATGGGGATGATCTATTATTAACTGGAAGCAGTAAAGAATTGATTGATGAATCTAAGGCATCCCTACATCAGCAATTCAAACTTAAGGATTTGGGTGAATTGAGATATTTTTTAGGCATTAAAGTTCTGAGGTCCAAACATGGGATCTTACTTAATCAAAGAAAATATTCCTTGGAGCTGATTTCTGAGCTGGGATTGAGTGGTGCCAAGCCTGCTATAACACCTCTTGAGATTAATCAGAAACTCACAACAGTCGAATATGATAAAGTTGTTGGGCTAAAGAGGAAGATCCCTTAACAGATGCAACAGGATATCAGAGATTGATAGGTAGACTTCTCTATCTTACTGTTACCAGGCCTGATATCAGCTATGCAGTGCAGAGTCTGAGCCAGTTTATGCAAATGCCTAAGAAGTCCCATATGGAGGCTGCACTTAGGGTGGTAAGATACATCAAGTCTGCACCAGGTATGGGGATTTTGTTCAAGAGAGGGGAGGCAGATACTTTGACTGTTTTTGTGACTCAGACTAGGCAGCTTGTCCAATGACAAGGAGGTCAGTTAGTGGTTATACAGTCAAGTCTGGTGATTCCCTAATATCATAAAAATTAAAGAAACAACATACTGTGTCAAGGAGCAGTGCAGAGGCAGAGTATCGTAGTATGGCATCAACAGTTTCAGAACTTGTATGGGTACTTGGTTTATTTTTAGAATTAGGGGTATCCATTGTGCAACCAGTTTCACTATTTTGTGACAGTAAAACAGCAATGCAAATAGCTGCTAATCCTATCTTTCACGAACGGACAAAACACATTGAAATCGGTTGCCATTTCATTCGAGAATACATAAAAAAAGAGCTGATCACTACTCAATATGTGTCATCTAAGGATCAACAAGCTGATCTTCTCACAAAAGGATTACCTTCGGGACAACATCATTTTTTACTAGGCAAGCTGGGTGTCTTAAACATTCTTCATCCACCCACTTGAGGGGGAGTATTGGAAGCTACTTGTTTGTAATTAGATATGGACTAGTTAGGTTGTTTATCCAATTAATTAGGACTCAAGTGTAAGTTGAGAATTTCCCAAACAGTCTTCTTCTTCTACTTCACGCTGAAGCTCTCTTCAATGGCTGAATATTAACAAATATAACTAATTTAGAAGGTAATAGATATTTATAGAATTTAATTGAGATAGGAGAAAGAGAATATGTATAATTTAAATTTAATGGTACTTTAATTTTTAACATAAAATAGAGGGAGAAGTTTATTTTTCACGCATTTTACAAAGTGCTAAGAGTATGAACCATTTTTCCATAGTTTTTTTCTTAACTAATGGTCAAATTTAGCCAAAAAGAGAAGAGGCTCGAGTGGTCAATTACATTGATCTTCGTCAAAATACTTAAGGGGCCTCTTCTTCCCATTTTTAAGAGTTAAGAAAACACTGTCTTCAGTTGAATATTTCTCTTTTTATAAGATTTGCTTGGCATTTAGTTTTTGTTACAAACTATAACGGATAATCTTTCTATAAAATTCAGTACATTGGTTTATTAAAAAAAAAAAAATTGACTAACCTAAAGTTGAATACACCCTCCGGTCCAAAATAAGTGATTTTTTTGCCTTTTTCTTGTGGTCTAAAATAAATAATTTTTTCAGATTTCAAGAATGAATTAATTATTTTTTTCCTGCATTGTCCTTGGAGTAAATAGTGTTGAAATATGTATTAGGAGTGTTTATGTGATATGGTAAAGGCTAATATGATCAATTTCATTGCTAATTAATGCTAAAAGGTGAATTTCTTAATTTGTGTGAAAACAACCAAAAAATCATTTATTTTGGACCGGAGGGTGTACAAAAAACATTATTCAATCCATGTTATACTCCCTTGTTTGTTTCCCCAAAGACAGGGATATTTTGGTAAACTTAATGGTGCTGCTTCGCGGACGGTGGCGGGTGACCGAATGGAGGGCGGGGTCCATTATGTGGGCCCACGCTCACCCGCTTTTGTCTTTTGGCGGGTAAATTTTGGCGGGTAAGCTAACGACACGTCGTTGACTCCGTCTGTGTTACCGATCAAAGGCGTTGCCTTCATAATTCAGAAATATAACAGGAAAAAAATTAAATATGTAATTTCCACCTAATAATAATCCTGCCATTGTTTCATAGTTAAAGAAAGGCCAAAACCTTATATAGGCCCTTAAACTTGTAAATACGTCCAAAAGTATAATTTTTAAACACCTCTCTATATTAGATTTTGTGTGTGAGGTCCAAATGCAGCTTACGTGGCAAGTGAACGAATAATATATTAACACGAGTATTTTTTTTTCCATGTAAACAAATAATAGTCTAAAGTCCAATAATACTTCTCATTTGTTCATAATCTCCATTCGTTTTTTGAGACCCATCTTCCATCCCATTCCATATCTAATTTGCATCATAGGTCTTTTAATTCTAAAGTTAAATTTTATCCAAACTTTAGCAAAATCAAGAGAAAATCATGTTAAGGTGGGGATTTTATTTTATGTTGAGGGATTGATGGCTTGGCTGCAGATTCCATGTTTAATCATGTAAAATGACATCTGTAATTTTTTAGCTTCAATGGTATTTCCAGCTATA
This sequence comes from Nicotiana glauca, assembly GCA_026770625.1. Taxonomy (NCBI): domain Eukaryota; kingdom Viridiplantae; phylum Streptophyta; class Magnoliopsida; order Solanales; family Solanaceae; genus Nicotiana; species Nicotiana glauca. Next base: position 49,841 of record MU724033.1, on the reverse strand, counting down.
AGAAGATGAATATTAGTGGCTAGGTCTTTTTCTAATCGTTAGGGAAAAGTAATATTGGGTATGGGTTATATAAAGAGGGTTTTTTTTACCGTTAATTTTCTGACTCAACAACGGTACAAAAAAGTAAATTAGGTATCACGCGCTCATCAGTAAATATACCACACGCAGTATGCCAGGATGGACAGAGGTGTTTAAAAATTACACTTTGGACGAGTTTAAGTGTCTATCTGGTCACCTTATAAATTTATATGTTTATTTTATAAAAGGTGCCAAGTTTAAGGGTCTATCTAAGATTTTGGCTTAAAGAAATTACTGATATTAGATAACACTTGACATACAAATTGGCTATGGACTAAGCAATTGTGAGCGTTACTGTGTTAAACCAAAAATCAGAAAAAAAAACTGTTAGGAGAATTAAAGAAATTTGAAAATAGTAGAGAATCAGAAATATTCTGAGTCCACAAGTTTCTTTTGTGTCCTTAAGGAATTTTAACTCCCTCACACGTTGCCAAGGTAATGGATTAAATCCTCCCAGGATAAAACGGAGTAAACCTTCCTGCAGCAGTGAACTCAAAGAACCGAGCAAAATCACACTTATGAATTTGAGAGAGAGAGAGACCGCAGCCAGAGAGGTTCTAGCATATTTTCAGCAGTGATTTGGCATTTAATTAAATAAATTTTGTTCAAAAATAATCTTATCGATCATTTTCCAAAGCCAAAGCCGAGCGAGCGACGACAACGGCGCAAGAGTTCATTCTCTTCAACTCCTTTTAAGAGCTTTAAGAAGTGATTCTATATATAAGCACACAAATGTGGTTGTCCCTCACCAATGAGGGACAAAGTGCAAGACAGAAGTTCACTTCTTCAAATTTTCATTTTCCATCCATTTTATTTCTCTCCATTTCCAATTCACACTTCTTCTATTTTGCCCCTGTTTGGCCATACATTTTCCCAAATTTAATTTGAAATTTATTTTCAAATCCCATGTTTGGCCATAAATTTGACCCACCTTCTGGCCAAAACTCTAATCACATATTTGAAATCTCAAATTCAGCTAATAAGCTGAATTTGGGCCAAATTTCCAAAACTTGGAAATTATGTACATGTTTTTTTCAGAATAAAGTTGAAAAATATGTTTTGAAATCGTATATCCAAACACATTTTCATCTCTAAACCAGACTTCACCCAAATCAGATTTTTCAAAATAAATTTGGGATTTATGGCCAAACGCTAGCTTTAAAGCCCAATGGCTTAAAGTCCAACAGCAATGTCTTGCTTAAAATTGTTTTTCATTTTCTTCTTTTTACTTTATAAATCAAGTAATCAGAACTTATTGGTTAAATGAATTCAGATCGGTGCTTGTGTAGCCGAGGGTCTCCTGGAAACAGCCTCTCTGCCCCCTCGGGTAGGGGTAAGGCCTGCGTACATATTACCCTCCCCAGACCCCACTTGTGAGATTATATTGGGTTGTTGTTGTTGTTGTTGTTGCTGCTGCTGCTTGTGTAGCGCTTACTAAAAGAGAAAATACTCATTACCACAAGTTTCTTCATTCCTAGGGTTTGAATAGAGACCTGATTAATATATCAATGAATACTATACGCCCAATCACATATCTTAATTGTTAAAAATGTTTATAATTTTTTTTCTCATTTTTAGCAATTTCACGTATTGTGGTCCCAACTAATGCCTGTTTATCTGTTCAAGTGACTTGCTCCAATAAATGGTGTCATAATTTCTATATAATAAAAAGTCAATTCGGTATACTAAGCTTCCGCTATGCACTGGATCTGACAAAAATTCAAATTACAAAAATTTATTATATGCAATTTTATTCTACATTTCTACAAGAGATTATTTTTACAGTTTAAACTAGTGACCCCGTGGTCATATGACAACAAATTTTACCAGTAATTTCGTTATAAAAGAGGAAAACAATCAAAGAACCCAGAAAGAAACAAGGAAAACCACATAGAATGGAGCAAGCTTTAACACTTGACCGACTTCAGAGATTGATGGTTAAGAGCATACTGTGCCCACTAATGAATGTTCCTCACATGATTGATAGTTGGTTTATCTTTAATTAATACTATACTCCCTCCGGTCCAAAATAAGTGGTTTTTTTGGCGTTTTTCTTGTGGTCCAAAATAAGTGAATCTTTCAAATTTCAAGAATGAATTAATTATTTTTTTCCTACATTGTCCTTGGAGTAAATAGTGTTGGAATATGTGTTGGGAGTGTTTATGTGAGATAGTAAAGATTAATATGGTCAATTCCTTTGCTAATTAATGTCAAAAGGTGAATTTCTTAATTTGTGTGAAAACATTCAAAAAATCACTTATTTTGGACCGGATGGAGTATTGGATTGGATCTTAATATCCGCGCCTTAATACCATTAACAAAGCCAACGACTTTCTATTGGTATCCACGTCAACCAAAAAAAAAAAACATTCACAACTGTGCGCCAATTACTTATTAACCTGATAATAATAATAATTTTTGATAGTCATTTTGCTCTGTTGTTTAGCAGGTGGTAACTGAAGTCAAGATGCAAGTATTGAGATTAAAAAAAAAAGATATCAGGTTTAATTTCACACCAACATATGATAGAGGGCCTCAATTTACATAACTTTTATGTTGGAATTCTCCCTAGTGAATCATTCAGGAAGATAGTTTGTTCTGATGTCTCTGCTACTAGGCGTATTTTCTCCTGAAAATAAAAAAAAAAAAAAGAATTGCTGTAAACTTCATCTCCTTGTTAGGTGATAGGTTAAATTGTTTTAAGAAAAACGTGTAAAGACAAATAACAGAACAAAATACAAATGAAGTACACAGAGAGACCAAATATCAGATAATTTCCCATTCTCTCACTTAATTTGTTACTCTCCACTCTGTGTAAATTTAATAAAACAAAAAGAATTAAGTAGAAGAAACATCTCTTAAATTCTCAACTACTAGTTTAGAGCCTTGATGGCTTTGAAAGAGTACATCCATCATTGTGGTATCTATCCCAAAAACAAAGCAAAAGCACCCTACTAGCTAAGACTTCAATTTATGTTTTTACAAGNTTGACAATGATTTCCTCTTCAGCATTTGCTTAACCTGTTTTTCCACTTTCTAAATGGTTCCTATTATGATGTTGTAGTTGCCTCTATACTTCATTGTGTCCCTTGGATGCTATGGTCTCTTAATGGTAGGTGTTGGTCTCATGAAATTTCCCACGTGCCCGCAAGAAGCTGTATTCTTACAGCAGGTACACTTCCATTTCTTTTCTTTCTTCTAATATCAAAGCATAATATACCAGTAGGAGCAAAATTGAAATCTACAGGTATCATTACAAAGTCTTTTGGAAACCTCAGCAACTTTGGTGAGTTGATGACTGGCTAATTCTTCCTGCGGGCTGGGATGTCTTTTAAGTAAACAACCAAACTTAATTTCATGAACCAGATCAATCAGAGCCAACATCAACCCCTTTTTTGTGCAACAACTCCTTGGCTTCACGAACGTCCTAGAAAAACAAAAACGCTCTTATTACTTTTTCAGTAAAATGCCTATTCGGTTCCCTTTTTTCTCATATTTCACTATAAAATGCCCAGAGGACCTAGCTCCTTCTCCCAGCCCAATCTTGACAACAGCAATTGAATATAATAACAGTTAAAAAGAAAGGCAACTGTACCTGCTGTAAGAATACAGCTTCTTGCGGGCACGTGGGAAATTTCATGAGACCAACACCTACCATTAAGAGACCATAGCATCCAAGGGACACAATGAAGTATAGAGGCAACTACAACATCATAATAGGAACCATTTAGAAAGTGGAAAAACAGGTTAAGCAAATGCTGAAGAGGAAATCATTGTCAATAAGAGCTCACCAGCCAACTATACTTCTCTGGAACCACTGATGTCTGCAGCAAGCCTATCCAAAGGGCGGATACCCCAAAAACTATCCTCAAAATCTTCACGATTTGTTTCATTTGGATCTGCACAAGTAATAATTATTGATGTAATAAGACAAAGGTTGATATGGATAAATATCCGATAAATCATGAAGAATAGAGAGGCAAACTATTTTCTAATCAATTGCTTCACCAACCAAAGTTTAAAGTGCTTCTTTGATACCATATCATCGAGTGGAAAAGAGCACCCAATATTTTACAGAGATGCAAACCCAAAACATTGCTCTTTCCATTCCCATTTAACTACGGACCCCCTAATAACTCACTTGCAACATGACACATTGACACCTAATAATTCCACTTATGACATATCAAGTTGCTGCATATCTAGTGACAACTAAATATTTCTTAGATTCATTACTATAAAAATAAGAGCACCGTACAAGTTAGAAACCACAAAACTCATTCCACATGCTCCAAAAAGATATCCTCTAGCTCCTGCTTTTGTTCCTCTAGTTTCCACTTAATTCCAAGCTCCTCAAAAAGTCATTAACATCAGCATGAAAACCAAGAGTACAGTACTACATATAGGATAAGCATTTTAAAACACAGCTGTGCTATTTTAAAATTGGATTCTGCTACCTGATCTTATCTCATTTTCAAAAATGCCAACCTTAGGTGATGTTTGGCTAAAAATCCATGTTTTCGTATGCTAATTGCCTTACATTTTTGCCCAACTATTGTAAATTCTAACGTGTAATGGAATTACTTGAGCTTAATTTTGGTGTTTACGTAGGTAGGAGTCGATTGGAAGTGATTTGGGAGGAATCTGCGCAAATTGAAGTCGAAAAGGAAGGAATTCGGAAGAAGTGTAGAATTTAGCGTCCAGAAGGGCGCAATGCGCCGACCTTCCGGATGCCAAATTCAGCAGAAGCAAAAGTTGGGCGTCCTGGTTAGCACCTGGCGCCAACCAAAACGCCAAAGGCAGGACCGTTCAGGTGGGCTCCCCGCGCCCATCGTGTCGCCTACTTCCGGGAAACCTCCTATTTCAACTTGGAGAGGGGCTTCTCATTCCTACGCGCCCCCAACAAGTGTAAAAGGGATTCTAAACCTACTTGTTGGGGGTTGGACAATTTTTGGACGCTAAAATATCGTGTGGAGCAATTTTGGAGGAGAAAATCATCGAGTTCTTCATTCCTTAATCTCTTCTTAGTAACTTATTTATGGAAAACACTTGTGTAATTGTTACCACGATTATGAGTGGCTAAGTTCTCTATTTTCTAAGGTTGTCGTTATCATGAATATTGAAGTTTGTTAATTACATCATCGTCAATTCGAATTATCATCTTGTGGTTGTTTCTCTAATTCAGTGTTTTAAAAAGCGATCGCTTCGTCGCTTTAAGCGAGAAGCGACACGAAGCGACCAGCCAAGCTAGAATTAAAGTTTAATTTTAGTTTTAACTTGTGAACTGTTGTAGCTACTGATTCAGCCCACTATTTGCACTATGCTTGGAAAAGCCATGTTTATATTAGAGTAGAATTAGAGAGAGCATGTTTCTGAACCCGTGGCTTGGGGAAGGATTTCGCGGTTAGGATAGGAATATACCTAACCGTCTCACTTAGTTGAATATTGTAATTAATTCGTTCATAGTAGATTCAATACTGAAAGAATATAGGATTAATATATTATGGACAGATGAATAGTTTACGAGAACATGTTATTTATATAAATGATTCGGATTAACAGGTTTAATCACGAACTCAATAGGATTGATAAACCGACTATAATCCTGGTATCTTCATCTCCTCTGATTAAAATCAAATCACAATCTCTTGCTTTGTGTTAGTTTAGTTAATTATTTGTTTAATTTCCGCAAAAGTAGTTTGGCAGCAAAACCATCACTCTTGATTGCCATGCTTGCATATAGGAGGGTCCTGACAACTCCTAATTCAAATTGGGTAAAAGGTGGTGTTTCTTTGGGTGAATTTGTGTTAAATTCTGGTACTCATGCTTATTTTAACTTTTAAATTGAATCCCATTTTTCAGGAGGGTCCTGAGAATTTATGGTCATACCTTTTTGGTGCTTACAATTGAGATTTCTGCCCCTGTTTCAATTAAAGAAAAAACTCGCCAGTTTAAAATGTGGTGGTTGGTTGTGATACTCTTGCTGGGGATGACTTTTTCTTCGCTCCTTTCCATACTCTGTTTTACTTTATTACTTGACGGCCATGCTTGCATATACTTAGGGAACCAATAAGTCATTCAGATGCATTAGCAGTAGTAGTTACATAGTCGTAGTAGAATCTAAAGTGACTTCAATAAATCAAAGCTGAAAAGAAGGGAGCACACACACATATGATAGTCAGAAATGTCTTCAGAAATGCACTGCTGATTAGCTATACATTGCATTTGCCACAGCCCTCACTCTCTCAATCTGACCTCTCTTTTTTCTTTGTGAGTTTCTCGGACTGCTAAGACAGTCTTTTTCTACGGCACTGAATCTTAGAAGTTACTGCTCTTGGGATTTCACCCAACACATTACCTTTTTCCTTTTCTGAACAACAACAAACAGATACTACATATACTATATTTCAGTTTGTAGCTGTTGAATCTCTTTTTCGCAATCAAGGTAGCAATGCAGTGTTTGGTAGGCCAACAACAACAACCCAGTGAGATCCCACGTGTGGGATCTGGGGAGGGTAGTGTGTACGCAGACCTTACCCTAGACTGTTTCCGGAGTGTTTGGTAGGCCATATAAGAAAATATAATCCCTGCATAACCTGATCCAGCGGTTGCTGACGATATTAAACAATAAATGCATTAAGTTATGTGGGAATCTATGTAATATTTTATAACAATCCCTTCGTTATTATTCACAACATAAACAATCTTGCCTTCTAATTCTAGCATAGCTAACATGTGAAACAAGTGATCCCTCAGGACATCTAAACTGGGAGAAAGGGAATACATAAGCACACAGATATATAAAACTATGAACACACATTTCTTTGCATTAGCTTCAATTAGGAATGTCATTTCTTTTTCAGTACACCAAAGAGAGCAAGAAAACAGAGGTCCTGCCAGTAAAAGGTGCTAAATGTTATTGACTACTTCCACCGATGGAGTGTATTAGAGAATGATTACAGAGTCTCATCGCCAAATCAAGCAGAACAAGCTCAAAGCCCATGAAATCCAACTCCATATGGTTGCCTATTTGAACATTGTGGACATAAAATAGTACTATGGAGGAAAACCAAACAGGTAAACAATACTATATTAAATTGTGTCACTTCTCTACGAATTACTACTAGTAAATAATTGACTCAAAATATGTAGTGTCAAACAAATAATGAATTCTCACACTGATAATGAAATAATCTTAAGCTGCAGGAGAGCACTTGTGCAGTTCTTTACTTTTGATGTCAAGAGAAATATCTATATCAATTCAAGAAACAAGATCAAATATGCTTTGAACCCCTATTTAGCGACAACCAAGAAAACTAAAATCTTAATTTTCCATAAACCATAAAAAAAATCTTAATTTTCAATAAGCAAAGGCACTCTCCATCCAAGACAGGTCTTGTGCAAACTTCAACATCACGACAGCGACATATATGTTGCACCATCAAAGCATCACACTCTCATTCACTATAATGATAACAATGTACGCACAGCACCCATTAAAGAAAACTAGTGGAGTAGAGGCAAGATAGAGGTGATCTTTGAGGCAGTAGAGATACAGAGACAGAAATGGGGAGAAAAGTTCAAGTGACTACCAATTTTATATTTCACTTCTTGATATGGTGGTGTCCGTTGTGCGTACCTCGACTATTCCCTTTTTTTGCCTCTACCGAGAGTTGAACTCTAGTCTCCCATAATTTTCATCCACTTTATTGACCACTAGACCGTACTCTTGGATGCTATAGATTATACACACGCAACAACAACAGCAACTACCCAGTATAATCCCACCAAGTGAGGTCTGGGGAAGGTAGGATGTACGCAGCCTTACCCCTACCTCTCGGCTAAAGAAGGTGAATGAGGCCCTGATAGCAAGACAAATAGTTAGAAAACTAAATCGGAGATAACAACAAAGAATAGCAAGATATTACCGATAACAAGTAATATCAAGATAGTATATTTAGACAGATAAGTCCAAGGCAGCACACAAGAATATGACGAAGTCCTACTAGCAAACTACGGAATTACCGAAGGTAGGTAGTAACAGAACAAGATACACGGCTATAGCAAACTAAGGAAAAAAGGGTACCATACTAGCACTAAATTCCCTTGATAGTATTGAACCTTCCCCCAAAAGAAAATACTAAAGGGAGCTAGTTACTAGCCAACCTCTGTTGTGTGTCAAAAGCTTGGATACACAATCACGTTTCGTATCCAGACACTAGCACTGGTCTCCATCATAATCATGGCCCCTAATTATAAACATCCACTGTTCATTATCTAAACAACTTACCTGGAAAACTGAATTCTACACATAAAAACACAGTGTTAGAAAACTAAAGATATGGATATGCTTTCAACCTTAAAGGAAAGAAAACAAAGGTGGGAAACTAACCAATACTCAGAAGTTAATGAACTAAACACTATAGGCAATGGCGTGTGCAAGTCAGAAAGGGTAAAAAAGAAGGATTAGTTCCAATCATGGCTATTTCCAACGGAACAGACTTGAAATTGGGAGGAGAAAGAGGGTGACTGCTACCACTCTCTTCTGCAGATGTTAATAACCTCATACACAGAATCAGAAGATTAGCAACAACTGCTATCAGGAGGGATAAAGTGTGAGTGGCCTCTGTGGAGGGCAAATTGCGGGAAGTAAGCTTGAGATGGTTCGAGCACATGAAGAGGAGAGACATAGATGCCTCTATGAGGAGGTGTGAGAGGTTGGCCATTGAAGGCCCTAGGTTCTACCTAGTGAGGCCTAAGAAATATTGGAGAGAGATGATTAGGCAGGACATGACGCATCTTCAGCTTACCGAGGATATGATGTAGGACATGAGCGTGTGGAGGTTGAAAATTAGAGTTGAGGGGTAGTAGGTAGTCGAGCGTATTGCTTTTCCATATCAATAGTACTATTATCAATCTCGTATTTCCTCCATTTAGATTTTTATTACTACTTAATGTTCCTTATGCTTTGGATTTCTTATTATCTTGTTATTGTTGTTGTTACTATTTCTCTTTGCATGTCATCTTCTCTTATTATTTTGCTTTCATGCGCCAAGGATCTATTGAAAACAACTTCTCCACCCGTACAAGGTAGGAGTAGGGTCTGTGTACATAGTACCTCTCTCCAAACACCACTTATGGGATTACCCTAGATATGTTGTTGTTATCAAGAGGGATGAACTTGGTAATCATTTCAATAAATTAACTCAATTGCCCAAAAATCATGTGGCAGTATTGAGATTTCACTTTCTATTCTACAGTAGGCTATCAAAACTAAACTAGAATTTATATGCCAAAGGAAAGCAATTTAGAGAAAGAAAAAAATTCCATTTTGTTTCTATTACTTTACCTCTTCCAGCCACTCCTTTCCTTACAAAACCCTACGAATTTGCTCATCTAGCATATAACACATCAATCCATGACTTCTTTCTAAAGACACATTCCTTGAAGTTGCTTGCAAATGAAATTCAGACTATTAGCAACAATGATACACCCAACAAAAGGAGCGTAACTCCGAATCATTTCAAAGTGCCATCCTAATTAATTAATTAATGGCACAATTTATGATCCTTTTTCTATCAATCAATTATCATATTACGATTAATTCTTGAATTCTATAGCAGACCCACAGAACCCAATTCAGAGAAAAGGAAAAAAAAACACAACAGAATCCACATTTCGTTAAGACTCGCAAAAACATACCATAATTAAACCAACTAGTAACAAAACTAAATTGAAAGACAAACAAGAAAATACAAATAATCCAAGCATTTCCCAACTGAGTATACAAAAAATATACTATTCAAAGTATCCAGAATAAGAAGATGAAATATATTAGAAAAATGACCTTTGTAGATTGAAGGCTGATTCACTGAGATCTTCGCCTATGGAAAGAATCGCAATGGCATGAGGAGGGAACGCGGGAGGAGCGGTTTAAGTCAGCGTTTGGACATAATAATTGTAAAATTCCAAAAACAAGAAAGTGATAAAAATTTTAAAATAAAAATAATACTTGAAATTTAGAGTTGTGTTTGGAGACGAATATAATTTTAATTTGTTTTTCAAGTTTTATAATTGATTTGAATGAAAATTTGAAAAATAACTTCTTCTTTTTTTAAGTTTTTTAAATTTTTGAAAATAGAAATTTTATGGCAAATACCTATTTCGAAAAAAAGAGTAAAAGAAATGCCGGAAGAATGTGAAATTTTTTTATTGTCCAAACGGGCTCTAAGGATGAGCCAATTTTGAAATTTGGCACCCAAAGAAACTACAAGTTACCCTTTCGAAAGTTATAGAATTTGCCAATTGTGTCTTGAGAGTTGAGAATTCAGATCATGCCATAAGTAATCTACGAGGTATATCTATTGAAAACACCAGTTAGCTTCATATACAATTAAAATATTTATTTTACATTCTATACCTACTTTATAAAACTTATTTACTTCTTACATCTTTAATATCATTATATGCCATTAAACAAATCTCACCCTCTAAGGAATTAGATTATCTCTCACTCCAACTTGATAAATCCCCTAAAATACTCCATTATCCCAAGGAATTATGATTATATATTTTCACCGAAATATTTGAACCTCAATAATTTCTTGTTCCAAATAAACAACCCTCTCAAAACCTTTCCAGTGACTTGTGGGTGCAGAAGGAAGAAGAATATGAAAATGGAGCATTTGTTATGTACAAGATAGTACCTCATTACCATTTATTTGTTAGACAAAGTGTTTCATCTTTTTTTATGTTTCTCTTACATCTATGTAACCAAAAGAAAAGCTAAAATAAGGTAAAAAATTTAATTTGTGATACAATATCTAAACTACAGAAATATCAGAATATACTATTCAAACCAATACACCACAATATTCTAATTAAAATTATAATATTCTAATTTGGAATACAATATTCAAATCAAACACACCATAATTTTCTAATAAAATATAATATTCAAACCAAACATACCGAAATATTTTAATGTTCGATACATTATCCAAACTAAACATACCAAATTACAATTGATTAACGAAGAATATGTATTCAAACCAACACGCCATAATATTCTAATAAAGAATACAATATTCAAAACTAAACACATCACAATATTCTAATTTGAAATACATTATTCAAATCAAATATATCATAATGTTCTAAATTGAAATACAATATTCAAACCAAACATATAATTTGGAATATAATATTCAAATCAAAGATACTTTTATTTATATTTATTATGTATATATTATTTTACTTGGAATATTAACATTATTTAATAATATACAATGATTAGTTTACTGTATTATATAGAAGAAGATAAATATCTATAACGAGAAAAGTTCCCATAGTAAGAAAAATTGTTTAATGAAAAATTATTTTTTATTCTTTAATTTTAGTCAAAGTTTCAAACGGATGGATAAGATTTTGAGTGGATTTGCTTTGTATATATAGATTCCTTTAATTCAGGGGACATATTTATTAGGTAGTTATTGTTCATTAACTAAATATGTATATGGGGTAAATTAATTGATGTGTACTAATGTAATTTTATAATTGAAGTATAGTATGTTAAGGTGTAACGACCCGATCGATCGTTTTGAACTTTTGCACTTTGCTCGCCCAGTTCTCAAGCATGTTTTGCCCCGTGTAATGTATTATGACTTATGTAAATCGTTGGTTTTGGTTTTCAGGGTAATTGGAATGAAATTTGGAAGAACAATTCTCAATTGAAGCATAAAATTTGAAAGGTTTGACCAACTTTTGACTTTTTAATATTCGATCTCGGATTTGTATTTTTATGATTTGGTTAGCTCCTTAGGTGATTTGGGACTTGGAAGCGCGTCCAGAATGTATTTTGGAGGTCCGTGGTAGATTTAGGCTCGAATTGGTGAAATTGGAAATTTGGCATTTTTAGGTCGGCAGTGAAAATTTTGATATCGTGGTCGGAATGGAATTCCAGAAATGGGAGTAGGTCCGTTGTTTCATTTTTGATGTGTGTGCAAAATTTCAGGTCATTCAGACGAGGTTTGATAGACTTTTTGATCGAATTCAGAATTCGGAAGTTTTGAAATTCTTAGGCTTGAATCCGAGGATGATTTGATATTTTGATGTTGTTTTGAGCGTTCCAAAGGTTGGAACAAGTTTTAATTATGTTATGGGGTGTGTTTCCATGTTTGGTCGGGGTCCCATGAGGCTCGGATATGTTTTGGAAGAGTTTTTTTGAAGACTTTGGCGTTTTGAGCATAAGCATGTAATGATCCAAAGATCCATTTTTAGTTCTAGAGATAGAAATTTGATTTTGAGACTTCCGGAATTTTGATAATGAATTATAGGAGTGAGATGGAAAGTTTGGTCTAATTTCATCAAGTTGCGATTGAGTTTTTGACGTGAATCATGAGTTAATTATTTAACGAGCGAAATGGATATCGCACTGAGCAAACGAGCTCCGAATTGAGTTTCAATTGAAGGACTATGTTCGTATCATTATTTGTGACTCATAGGAACAAGAATCATCGAATTCCGAGTTCTTATGATGGAGTTAGAGCCATTTTAGTGAAATTAAAGACTGCTGGTGCATCAGATCTGGTATGCAGCTTTTAGCGACCAGATTGGACCTTTTAGCGACGAGAATTAAGCCTTTAGCGACCAGAATCGAATTTATTAAAGCTGTTACATTTTTTAGCTCATTTTGACTTTTTTTTTTGTGAAAGAACACGGCTTGGGGCTATTTTTGAGCAAGAAATCATGGGAAATATTGAGGTAAGTCACTTGTGATCATTTCTACTCCATAATATTGAATTATCATCGAATAATCCGACTAGATTACATGTTTTTGAGATGTAAATAGGGGATTTGGACCTAGGGATTTAAAAATAAGATTTGAAAATTTAGAGGCCGAATTGTTATCGGAATTTAGTAATTTTGGTATGATTGGACTCGTGATTGAATGGATTGTCAGATTTTGTGAGTTTCGTTGGATTTCAAAGCGTGGGCCCGGGGGGTCGGGTTTGAGAAATTTCAAGATTTTGATGTTAAATTGGATATTTTCGAGTGGGTTTCGCTCCCTTAGCATATTTTAATGATTATGTACTGATTGTGGCTAGATTTGGAGCATCCAGAGGTCGATTCGTGCGAGTCAGGCATCGCGGGCTAGAGTTTGGACCAGATCGAGGTAAGTAATAATTGTAAATACTGTCATGAGGGTTTGAAACCCCAAATTACACATTGTTGTGTTATTTTGAGGTGACGCACACGCTAGATGACGAGCGTGGAGTTGTGCACCATTGGGGATTGTGATTTGGTCCGTCCGTACGATTGTTAAGTCGCGTATTTGATTTGAAACCTTATGATATTCCATGTTCTAGAGATTGATATCATATTTTGGATTGTATGCCATGTTTGGTGCCTTGTGCCGACTTGTTGAGACCCTTAAGGGCATTTTTATTATTTTTCCTCATTCTATTTGTTTTGCAAGCATATCCTCAGTCATGTTTTTACCTGATTATTGTTTAAATCTGGTTTTATCACTATATTTCTTAGAAATGTGAAAAATGTTTGGGTTAGGTTCCCTGTTTTATTGATGGTACGAGTGATCGTGAGTTGATGACTAAGATAGACCGAGGGTCTGATTGTGAGGTTGATGACTAAGATAGACTGAGAGTCTGATTGTGAGGTTAATAACTGAGAGGCGCCGGGGTCCTGGTTGTGAGGATTATATATCTATGGATCGGGCTGCACGCCACTGCAATATATATATATATATATATATATATATATGGATCAGGCTGCACGCCACTGCGATATGTTGGATCGGGGTGCACGCGCATCGATATAGCGCTTGGGCTGTAGGAGCCCTCCGGAGTCTGCACACCCCCAGTGAGCGCAATCGACTATATATATGGATTGGGATGCACGTCGCAACGATATATGGATCGGGCTGCATGCCGTAGTGGTTACTATATGGTACCTATTGAGCGTGGGTGCTGAATGTGAGCGTTGATTGGTAGGAGTTGAGTCACGAGTGACTGAGAGGCTAGCCCGAGGGGTGATAGATATATACATGCACATGACTGATGTTTGCCTGAGGGGCCTGATAATGAATTTATTGATTTTCACTTCTCTTTAGAGTGAGTTTCTATCAAATATGTTGATTTAATGGCTGTTTTCACTCATCTTTATACTGAGCCTCTGTCGAAAATGTAAATGATTTTAAACAACTTTCATTTAAGCTGGGGTTTATGAGATGTTCAGAACTTAATCATTGATTTGGCTTTTTTTATTTCCACTGAGATTTTCTTATTAGGAGGTGTTTATGACTCCTGTTTTGCCCGAGGGGCTATTTACGAACTATGTTTTGCCCGAGGGGCCGATTATGGTTTTTAGCTCTTTTATTAAAAATGGTATTGAACCCCTACTCAATCTTTTGGAAGGCATTTTTAATGATTTTTACCAAAAGCTGGATTTTAAAAGAGGCGATTGACTCGTATTCTGATTTAGCAGCCTGTGTGCTTATTGAGTTTAACATAAATGTCGATTTATTGTTTCCTACTGCTCAGTCTTTATTTACTCTTATTACTTATTGGGTTGGAGTACTCACATTACTCCCTGTATCTCGTGTACAGATTCAGGTATTTCAGAACACGGTATCGGGTGTTGGTTGCTCAGAAGTGGAGTCATCAGAGTTAGCAAGGCGGTTGCACAACGTTCGCAGCACCGCTTCCTTCCTCTCATTTTCATTTATGTACTTAGTACATTTTACTATTTTGTTATATTCAGACCTTGGTAGATGCTCATGACTAGTGACACCCCGATGTTGGGCTTGTGTAATTATTCTGCATTTTTCTTTTAAATGTTCATTATGAGATTAACGGTTTATAAATTGTATAGAAACAACTTTTAATGGAAAATGGTTGACTTGGAAAATTGTGTCGGCTGGCCTTGTCTTCACGAGAGGCGCCATCACGATCGGGTCCGATTTGGGGTCGTGACAAGTTGGTATCAGAGCCTAGGTTACATAGGTCTCACGAGTCATAAGCAGGTTCAGTAGAATCTCGCGGATCGGTACGGAGACGTCTGTATTTATCCTCAAGAGGCTGCAGAACCTTTAGGAAAACTTCACATTCTTGAATTTTTATCGTGCGTCCTTTGATTCAGCTTGAAATGTTACTATTTGAATTCCTTCCACGAGTTCTTGTGCGCGCACGAGCACTCAGTATCAAATTTGCATCGACGGCTCATGATTCCCTCATCGAGGGGCGAGATGCGATCTCTGTGTGTTGATGTTGGGCTAGTCTGGAATACTTGAGGCCAGATTTTTGCCTATAGCTTGAGCACCAAGGTGTTGATTGTGTGAGCGCATGTTTCTAGATCTATATGTGCTATTGTGTCCCTATTAAGGGAAGTGATGACTGGATAGTTAGTGATGAGTATGATGTGACTGCGAGATGTATTTATATGATTTGGAAGCGACGACAAAGGTCTGATGGAGGATAGAAGAACTATTAGGTGCTTGATTTCCATCTTGATTTGAGGTATAGCCCCGAGTTATGGGCGTGTAAAGAATCTTCCATGTTTCCTTGTGGGAGTGAATTAAAAAAAAATAAAAAATTCATGATGCGCTATGAGTTCAGACTTAGGAAGACTAAGTGACTGCGTAATGTTTATGGTGGCGGAAGGTATATGGAAATGTTAGTTGGAGGCAAAGTAGGTGGGTTATCTCCTACGGAGTGTTCTGAGGTTATGTGATCCTTATGTTGTCTGTTAGAAGATCTCATTTACAAGTGAAAAATATGTGTTGAAATTTAAATTTGGGTCGCTTAAGAGAGTGGGCTTGACTGTTGCAAGGATGAATGCGAGATTTGCAGAAGATTTAAAGTACTAGATTGTCTGTGTTTCACGAGCTTATGAAGGATTGAGTTTAATTTCACTATGGTATTATGGCAACAATAGGGTATATGCGTTATGAGTTATTATGTGTGTTTTGGTCTATTGCTTCGGGCCAAGTGGGGGAGTCTGCTATTGATTAGGCGATTGCACGATTATGTGCTATATTAGTTCCAGTTTGAGGCGTACTGGTGAATCAATTATGGCTTATGGAGATTGAGACCGAGGATGTCTCGAGTAATAACAATAACAACCCAGTATAATCCCACTTAGTGGGGTCTGGGGAGGGTAGTGTGTACAAAGACCTTACCCCTACCCTAGGGTAAAGAGGCTGTTTCCAAATAGACCATCGGCATCCTTCCCTCTAAGAACTTCCCACCTTGCTCTCGGGGAGACTCGAACTCACAACCTATTGGTTGGAAGTGGGGGTTGCTTACCATCAAAGCAACCCCTCTTGTTATGAGGATGTCTCGAGTAAAGAAAATTTTTGACAAAGGTTATGTCATGCTTCGTAGGTGTAAGAGAATCTCAGAATATCTTGAGTTGTTGTTGGTAAAAGATGCTCGGTGCATAGAGCAGGAAGTTTATTGGTTGTATTGGGATGAGGTTGCATTCTGTAGTGTCTGAAGTGCTAATGAGGCGCAGGTTGTTCGGTTCTTTTGATCGGGCTAATTGCGGTTTGAGTAGGATGGATGACTTGCGAGAATGGTTCTAATGTATTCAAGATTCTACATATAACAATTGGTTATTTTAAAGTTGCATATGTGGTTAGAAACTGAGTTTTCATTGGAATATGTCAAGACTTGTGGTATTTTCTATAAATTGTAAGATTCTATGTATCAGTATCAGGAAGGTAAAGGTAATGGATTTAGATTCGTAGGAAGTCTCTTCAGAGTAAAGTGTTATGAAGGTGGTGCTTTTAGGGATATTTAAGAGAGTATTCAGCGGTGTATGAGTCTTAGACGGTGTGATTTTGTGTTTGGGTCTCATGTGGTAAGTCTGAGTTGAGAAATTGTGATGTTATAGCAAGAAGGAGTATCAAGTTGAAGGTAAGTCACAAGGGAACTCGGATAGATGAGATAGTTTGGTAGTGGCTCGGATCGGTATGGTAAGGATATGGTTAGTTCT
Organism: Nicotiana glauca; assembly: GCA_026770625.1. Classification (NCBI taxonomy): domain Eukaryota; kingdom Viridiplantae; phylum Streptophyta; class Magnoliopsida; order Solanales; family Solanaceae; genus Nicotiana; species Nicotiana glauca. Next base: position 32,750 of record MU724033.1, on the reverse strand, counting down.
TTGGATGCCTATGAGGTAATGAGTTTGTACAGGTGTTTAGCGACAACGCTCTATGGTTTTAGTGGCCTGCATAACTTTGTTGAGTTATAAGGATTATGTCCTGACGGTTTAGTTTGTGCAAACGAAATTCGGAGAGTTCTTAATGGCTTTCTGCCACGGTTAGAGATGTATATTTTCTATGAGCATAAGGAGCATGGGATTGTCACACCTCCTTTTTCACACTACACCCCCATAAAGGGGTATAATAAAGGGAGTTATTTCCAACTTGAAGTGACGATCGAAACGGGATTTATTATTAAGAGAATTCAGAGTCGCCACTTGGGATAATTTTATGGTGTCTTAAGTCACCGGTTTAAATCCCGAACCGAGGAAAAGATTGACTCTGTATTACAGTCCGCGAACACAGAAATCTGGGTAAGGAATTCTGTTAACCCATGAGAAGGTGTTAGGCATTTCCAAGTTCCGTGGTTCTAGCACGGTCTCTCAACTGTTATAATTGGCCTATTATCTGATTTTTGTACATTTGAACCTATGTGCAATTTTAACTTTTGACCGCTTTTATTTAATTATTTTTTAAGAACGATTGCAACGCTATTTAAAATATGTTTCGGGCCACCTCACATAAATGCACCCGTAGACCATAACACATTTTATCTAACATTGAGATTTGTATTTGGGTCACATAAATGTGCACCCGAGTTTAGGAAGATAATATTATGAAATGACGCGCCTAAAGCAACTATGCATTTTTGGTTTTGCGAGGGTCATGGAAATTTGCTAATAGCACACCTCGATTCTAATTTCAAAGGATTGTACTCAACTAAAGCAAATTATAGATGTTCATATTTAAAATTAATTTGAAACTGGGCATCACAACTATGCTACGGGAACCGTATCCCGTAATTGTAACGATTTTATTATAGCGCCCCTAAAGCTCATTCTACGAATATAACATGTGGTAAATCCAAATCCTCGTTTAATATGTTCAGCCATAAAACTAAATACCTAAGAGAAACAGAATTTAATACTACTATACCTTTTCCTTTTCATAAGTTTTTATTTTACACAAATAAAGATAGATATGGGATAACATTTATAAGCTACAATTTAAAAAAAACCAGTAAACATCATCGCTAAACAAAGCTAATGTAATACAATTGTCTATTTCCTTATTTAAACAACGTGGAAACAAAGCTAATGAAACTATTTGTTTACGTGATCATCTACGCATGAAGGCGACAGAAAAGAAGAAGCAACTACTAACATCCAAAATCATCAAAAGCACAGACGGAACATTTAGAAATCAAAACAAGAAATGGACTTTCAAAAAGCGATAAGAAATGGACCTTCAAAGAGCGATAACTTTCTGATTAATGGAACTCCGAGTTTACATTTCTGTTTAGTCAGAAAACAAACGAGAATCTGGCCGGAATAAACTTAATAGCGAACAGAGACACCAACAAGGATACAAACACGACGGAACCTCGATTCTGCCCGGAAACCTAAGACTATGATCTCAAATCGAACCTCGACGAACAACCTCGCCTTCTACAGTACCTCAACCACGATTTCAAAATAAATTGAATTGAAAATATCTGAAATAAGCCAAGCGAAGCTTGAAAGCAGTTTCATGTTCCTCTCATGCTCACAAAAGCTCAACTGGTTCACTACTGTCCCTGTATAAAGAGTGTATATCCAGCGCATATAGTATGTATACCCCCGTCTCCGTTAAGAAGAATCCATCCCCTTTTTTCGTCTCTCTCCTTTTTTGAACCTCTAACTTTGAACTTGTCTCCCTTTTTCAGAATGGGGATGTCCCCCTCTTTAAAATTATCCCACACTCCCTCTCTCTTTCCCCCAAAATCTTCTCCTCCTCTCAAAGTATTTTGCCTTTGTTTTTTCCACTAGAATAAAGAGACCACTACGGGAGATGACTATGGTTTTCTTGGTAGGGTGAGGTCCGAAATTTTCTTCTTTTTCAGTGTATATCAAGTGTATATGGAGAGTATCCGGTGTATATTTCAGCCCTCTTTAAATAAACACCTAGCTTAGTGCATTCATCACTACAAATTTTTTATTTTATTTTTAATCACCCAATAAATTAGTGCTATTTAGTTAATTTCTTAGTGAATTGTTATCTCTACCATTATGGAAGTTTCTTAATAATTACCCTAATAACAATTACCATCAATAATTAAGAACCAAGTTAAAGGAAAAACTACCAAAATTTAAAAATTAAAATTAAAAGTGCAAAAACAACTCATTTTTTTGTGATTTTTCCCATTTTTATAAAACGACTAATTTGTTGATTAATCCTAAAATGCAAAATTAAATCCTAAATACAAATGCAACATATTTTGTTTTGTATTTTTTCATAATCTGAAATACTACACAATGCCTTTTAAAATAAGATAGAAATACTACACAATGCCAAAGCTAATCCTAATGAAACTAAACATGAAATTATTTTTGTATTTTTGAAAATATATAAATATAAAAATAAGGTACTATTTTTTGTATTATTATTATTATTTTAAATGAAAAATATATAAACTAAATTATTTTTTAAAATTTTTCTTTTTCTTGTAATAAAATAAAGTAAAAGAGTCGCAATGCGTTGAAATAGCTATATTAGGCCTAAATTAAATAGTTACGTGCTAAAATATGAAAAATCTTCTGGAGTGTCAAAAATCACATGTCTACAGCTGACCCTCGTTGACTGAAAATGCGAAGCGTTTTCGGACAAAGAACGACTAGATAGGTATTTTGACCCGACTCTTATTTAAAGAGACCAAAACTAATAGAAAAGGGGAATGTGACCGAGCCCTGGTATCTGAGCTGCCTACATATCCTTGGCTATAAAGGAATCAAGCCACGTGTAGTTCAGAGGTAAGTGAGGTGATAGAGTATGCCGAGGTGAAGAGCCAGTCGAGGTGCCGTTCCGCCGAGGTTCCGGTCCGCGATCCTGATATTACATCAAAAATCAAAAGATAAAAAAGACTAGCTAAACCTGTCAACCACGAGTTACAAGATTCCTATCTATAAGTCTTCTGAAGCTTGATCTTGAGTCTTGAATGGTTCTTCAAGCAGACTTTAGATTTGAACCTTGACGCTTGCTAGTTGCTAGCTCGTTCTTCTTCAACTTTTCTGATTAAGACCGGACATGTAATTCTTGTGACCTCAATGTCTTGAGAAGCTCACATATTTCATCAACTTCTATATTTGGGTTCACTTTTTGCCTTTTTTTGGATCGTGACTAACTTTGTTGATCACCTTGGACTGTTGACTCGCATTCTCATCGCGAGCTTCTTTTGCTGCTGACTTGAATTGCATTCTGAAGTGAATTCCTTTATCTCCAGGTAGGCGCTTGATTGCCAATATTCGAACTGCCTTCCTTTGATTATTGTCGTCTTCCTCTGTTCTCCAGGCAGGCTCCTGATTTCAAAACTTGAATGTATTCCTCTGCTATACAGGCGGGCTCCTAACTTTAAAACTTGAATGTATTCCTCTGTTATACGGGCGAGCTCCCGACTTCAAAACTTGAATGTATTCCTCTGTTATACGGATGGCCTCCTGACTTCAAAACTTGAATGTATTCCTCTGTTATACGGGCGGGCTCCCGACTTCAAAACTTGAATTTATTCCTCTGTTATACGGGGGGCTCCCGACTTCAAAACTTGAATGTATTCCTCTGTTATACGGGCAGGCTCCCGACTTCAACACTTGAATGTATTCCTCTGTTATACGGGCGGGCTCCCGACTTTAAAACTTGAATGTATTCCTTTGTTATATGGATGGGCTCCCGACTTCAAAACTTGAATGTATTCCTCTGTTATACGGGCGGGCTCCCGACTTCAAAACTTGAATGTATTCCTCTGTTATACGGGCGGGCTCCCGACTTCAAAACTTGAATGTATTCCTCTGTTATACAGGCGGGCTCCCGACTTCAAACCTGAATGTATTCCTCTGTCATACGGGCGGGCTCCCGACTTCAAAACTTGAATGTATTGCTCTGTTATACGGGAGGGCTCCCGATTTCAAAACTTGAATGTATTCCTCTGTTATACGGGAGGGCTCCCGACTTCAAAACTAGAATGTATTCCTCTGTTATACGGGCGGGCTCCCTTCTTCAAAACTTGAATGTATTCCTCTGTTATATGGGCGGGCTCCCGACTTCAAAACTTGAATGTATTCCTCCTAATCCCGTGTTGTCTTCCTTGTTCTTCAGATGGGTACCTGACTTCAACAAAAAATAAAAGGAAATTTTCTACACCAGTTTGATGGCTGAGTGCATCTATGAGTGTTATTTGAATCATGTTACTAAACACTTTTAACAATTTTAAAAGCTAAGTCCCATTATTTAGGTGTGTTGGCCAAGATCAGTTGAAGTTTTAAAGAATGACAAACGAACTCAGTGAAGGACCAGGTTCATCTTAGGAGACACAGTTGTTATGGTCCATACACATGAGATGCACATGAAGAAGATAAGTCATTGGGATCAAGCAACAATATCTTGATGAATATCTTCTGAACTGATCGAAAAGATTGCATATAGGATAAGGATTTGAAGTCTCCTTATGAAAAAAGAATTACATCTGGATCAAGAATATGGATTAGAGTTAGAGTTGTTCTTGGACTCGAATTGACAAAGGATCCACAATTCGAGTTCTTATCAAACTCTGGTTACTAACTCTATAAATATAATGATTGTTCTCTTTTACAGGTGATTGCACATAAGCTGAAGTTAAACCAAATTGAGAGCAAAAGAGCTAGGCGATTTTTGCAAGCAATTTGTGTGTGATATAAGTGTGCAAATCTGAAGCTACAAGAACTAAGTGTGAAGAACCCATTCCATTGTGTCTTTCTTTATTTCTAGTTCAATTGTAGTAGGTATTTTAATATTGTACCTTTCAGCTTTCTTAGAAGTAATTGTATTAGGTGCATTGAGTATTCAAGTTAGAGTTAACTTGAAAGTGTCACAACAGTTGAGGCTGTGTGTTACATTGGGATTAGAGTTAATCCTTAGGTTTACAAAGAGTTTTGTAAATGCTGTTTTTTGGCTCATTGAAGTTTAGTGGAAGTTTGGGAAAATCCTACTAAGTAGTAGGTCGTGGCTTTTTTTTTACCTTTTTGAGCCAGATGTTTTCCACGTAAAAATTTCTGTGTTCTTTATTTCTGTATTTTAATTCCGCAAACAGTAGAAGTTAGAACAGCTAGAAGAACCAGGTTCTTCTAGTGCGAAAATTAGGTATCACACAAATCACCCCCCCTCTTGTATGGCATTGAAGTCTAAAACATCACGGTGAGTCATGAACATCTTTTGGTAAATTACCTGTTTCAAAACTACATCATTCTCCTGCTGCTAGATCTTTTGTTGTTGTTTTCCTTTTTTTTTTCAAGATAATTTTAAGGTTACATCCCATTATCTAGGAGGGTCCTGACAACTCCTAATTCAAATTGGGTAAAAGGTGGTGTTTCTTTGGGTGAATTTGTGTTAAATTCTGGTACTCATGCTTATTTTAACTTTTAAATTGAATCCCATTTTTCAGGAGGGTCCTGAGAATTTATGGTCATACCTTTTTGGTGCTTACAATTGAGATTTCTGCCCCTGTTTCAATTAAAGAAAAAACTCGCCAGTTTAAAATGTGGTGGTTGGTTGTGATACTCTTGCTGGGGATGACTTTTTCTTCGCTCCTTTCCATACTCTGTTTTGTCCAACTGTCTTGAACTTGGTCGAGAATTTCCGACCTTCTGACTACTCCTTATTCACAAACTTCCCAACTATTTCTTTCCACTTCTAGTCTTCTTCTCTGATCCCATTTCCACTCGAAGACCTTGCCTGTTTATTGATTAACCACTTTCTCTATCATCCGTATCACTGAAATACCTTTTCTCCGTTTAGACCCAACATCTTCTATTTGTTGCATTGCTTATGAACCGGCATCTACCCGACCTTTGTGTTTCATCTGATCCCCAAGCATATTGAGTGTTACCAACTTCAGCACGCATGTCGCTCTTTCCTGATTTAAACCACTGGCCTTGGCCTTGAGGTTTATAACCTTTGATTTCTGCTCGGAAATACCTTGCTTTTCACTGGTCCACCTTTTTGTCAATCTTATCACAGAATATACCTTTGATCCATTCATCCAACCCCCTCCATTTGTTGCATACTCCATGAATTGATATGGACCCAACCTTTGTATTTTGCAGGGATCCTAAAGCATGTTGATTATTACCAGCTCAGTATGCTTGTTGTTCTTTCCTGACTTATGCCACTTTGATGTACTAGCCAGATCGCGTTTTGTACAATTGGAAAGCTGATGGCAAATTTTAAAATCATTTCTCACTTTTTCTGACCAGACAGACTCAGGAAGAAGAAGTGGACAAGAAAAAGGAATAGAGTGAAGGACAAAAAGAAGAAGATGGTTCCTAACAAGAAAAACTACAAGGTAGAAACCTATCGGATGTGGATACTAACTCTAATGACCGTAACATACGCTTGCGGCATATTCTTTAAGCAATTCCGATGTTCAGCTCTTGTCGTACCTTTTTCCGTGAAACAGGACTTCCATGCTCCGTACATCCAATTTGATTCACAATCCTTATTCGACTTGTAGTGCTTGAAGTGTTTTCACTATCAAGCCTCTCTCATTTTGGCCTTTCTCTTAATTTACAATCGTCTCAAGGTGCCCGTAGAGGTTTTCACCAATGAGACTCTCATTTTTTTTCTTTTATTCTTCTCAGCTTTCGTCGCCTTAAGGTGCCCATAAGGGTCTTCACCAATAAGACTCTCTCATTTTCATTATTTTTCTGCTTGGGATGGAGTGTTGCTCCTGGCACAAATCATCTTTATCTGCTCGACTTGACATCTTTTGAAGACTGATCAGAAGGTCTTTCTTTGGACTGTAACATGGGCTTTTGGATAGGGTTAGAAAGAAAGGGTATTAAAGGCTCAAAAAAATCAACATGGGTTCAAAATTACAACCTTCGGAACCAGATTTCTTTACAACAACCACAACTTCTGCCCCAGTTTCTTGCTTGGGGATCTTTTGATTTTTGTTTCACTATGACCGAGCTGTGAGGCTGCCTACGTATCCTTAAAGGAATCAGGTCAAACGTAGTTCACAATGTATGAATTGCTTTGTTGTTGTGATTTTTCTTTTCTTTATTTCTTTTCTCTTTTGTTGTTTTTTTATTTTTGTTGTTTTTTTTCTTTTCCTTTTTCTTTTCTCTTTTTTTTTCTTTTTTTTTTCGTTCTTTTTCCTTACTTAGCTTTCTCGCTTGTGTTTCTAATCTTTGCTACTGATTCCAAAAGAGGGGTATGAAAGAAAATAAATAAGGCTCAAAGGGGTAATGAAGGATAAAGTGTTTAGATAGCAGAACAAAATGCCTTCGTCATTCTAATCTTCAAAACATGCCAAGAGCAAACAACACAATTAAACAAACCAAGGAAAACACTCGTAACATCTTTTGATTGTACCAGACTTATTAACCATATCTACACATTTTCTTTCTTTATCTGTTAAATATAAAGTGCCATTGGGCAACACTCTCACTCTTATTATCACTAACGACCCTTGCCAATTTGGGCAAATTTTTCTTTAATTTCAAACTGATGCGGCATGACACATAAGGTTTCTTTATGTTCTATCAGCCCCAGTTTCACATGGTTCGAGCTTCAAATGATCTCAATCTGTTCTTGTTTCCCTTAAGTTCCCCTATTATCTCCCCAATTGCTTCATGATTGAACCTTTAAGATTAGGCCTAGAATTATGATTGCATGTCATGTTACTAGAGTCGACATAAAAAGAACTATAAAGAGGAGAGAACTAAGAAAAAAAAGATTTGACTAAAAATAACAGAAAATAGAGAATTGCTTTAGACAGACGGGGAAAGAGTTTGTACAACAAAACAAGTAGAATAAACTGGGGTACAACCTTTAGAACAAACCTAGACAACACTAAATGAGATGCTATGACCAAAGGAACTGGACAAAATCAAAAGATAGAAGGGTTTGATTTACAGACAATATCCAGATTACAACCCTGAAATAACCTGGACAACAGAAATGACAACAAAATAAACCACCAAAACTCCTCCCTGGCTTGCCAATAGATGGAGCGTCTTTTCGATTACCAAGCACGTCATCTTAGCCATTGACTTATGCATCAACAATATTAGGACCTTCACAAGTCTTCATCCCATTGTTCTCAACAAATTGCTTTTGGGTTCCCCGTGCGTGCTCGTTCTTAAGATCAACCTCTGATAGTGCTGAAAGCTTAGCAGCACGTGGACCTCTGAGGCTCCCAGAAGAGTTCTCACATTTCTTTTCAAATTAAACCATACCCACTGTATGTGTCTCATTATGTACATGTGATGGACTTTGGCTGGTGTCTGCTGCATCTGGATTTCGCACGACAATGTCGCCTTCATCAATATGCTTCTGAATTGCATTCTTCAGATTCCAACACTTCTCTATGTCATGCCCCGCGACATCTGAGCAATATGTGCACCTTTGAGAAAAATCAAACTTCGTTGGAACAGGGTTGGGCATTCTTATCTGGATCGGCTTTAACATGTCCAATTTCCTTAGCCTTTGGAACAGACTGGCATATGACTCTTCCAATGGAGTGTAGGTTTTTTTCTTCCGTAACCTCTCATTCTTAAAGGCTTGATTGGGTCGAAAACCCGATCCAGGGGGTTTGCGGTAGACTGGAGTTGAGACCGGCTTTTCTTTGCTCCATTTCCCTTTATATCCTCCTTTATTAGACTTTTCTTTTCTTTTTTTTTTCTTTTTTTTTTCTTTTTTTTCTTCTTTTATATACACTCTTTTTAGTTGTGGTCGAATATTATGGAGATTGCCTACATATCATGACCCCGCATGAATCAGACCGTGCGTAATTCTGGTCGATAAGTGGAAAATGACTTAAAAAAAATTTGGATTTTTTTTCATAAAATAAAAATGTGTTTATTACAACAACACATTTTATTACAAGATTAACGGACTCCAAAAGACTCTACATCAAAACAGCCTAAAAATAGACTAACAGACTCTGACTGACAAATATAGACTTATTTTTTTTTAAATCATCATTGTTTCTCAAAATATTTCATAAAAATATCCGATTTTGTCAATACGGCCTTTCAGCACTTCGAAGAAAATTTAAAGGCTGTGTTTGCTAACCGGTCAAAATTTTTGAGAAATGACCAAAGGCGGTTGTTCTTGAAAAAATGGCCTTCCGGCGTCCTTTTGGGGACATTCGGCTATTTTGGACAAAAATGACATCACCTTACTTATGGCAAAAGAACAACATTTATTTACCCTAAAAAAAAATCCAGAATAGTTGGACCCGATATGGGTTGCCTACGTATCCCACATCCGGTGAGAATCAAACTTACGTAGTTCTTCCTATTTTGACAAACCAACTATTTTTCTAAACAAATATTTATAACAAAACTCTTTTTTTTTTTGAAATTTTGGCAGAGTCTCGGCATATTTTGGACACTGATTTTTCACAACAAGTATTTTTTCCTTTTTTCTCATTTTTCTCTGAACTTTCTTCCCATTTTTTATAAATAACCGGTCAACATGCAAATCCAAAGCAAATAAATGCACAAGTATCAAGTAAGATGCATCAGGATGGTCTCTTTATTTTTGGTACACCTGTCCTAGACAGACCCAACCCCTGTGTTGAGTCTCCAAATTCAAATGCGCATGATGCAAACAAACGTTCCTACTAGGGATTCGACATGAGGCTGAGTTATTCTAAGTTCAAAACCTGGGTATATGTTCTAGACAGTGTACCCAAGCGGACAACTTGGGTCGAGGAGGGGGCTACGTACCGGGAACCAAAAGGCCATCCGGCTTAGTAACTTGTCCAGCCTCTTTCTTACTTTAATGTATGACACTAACAGAATAGGGAGTCTCGACCAGTGAGCACATCCCTAAAGATGAGAAGAGAGAGGCCTCGTAACAGTTTTATATATACAATTCAAATAATATCAAAGCGGTAAAAGCGTCACATAGCACATTAGGCCCAAACACATAATAAAATCAGATAATAAATAAAGCCAAATACAACAATTATTCTAAGCTCGAATTCTAAACGCTTAACCAAAAGTTCTGGGTTCTTGTCCCCAGCTGAGTAGCCAGAGCTGTCACACCTCCTTTTTCACACTACACCCCCATAAAGGGGTATAATAAAGGGAGTTATTTCCAACTTGAAGTGACGATCGAAACGGGATTTATTATTAAGAGAATTCAGAGTCGCCACTTGGGATAATTTTATGGTGTCTCAAGTCACCGGTTCAAATCTCGAACCGAGGAAAAGATTGACTCTGTATTACAGTCCGCGAACACAAAAATCTGGGTAAGGAATTCTGTTAACCCATGAGAAGGTGTTAGGCATTTCCAAGTTCCGTGGTTCTAGCACGGTCTCTCAACTGTTATAATTGGCCTATTATCTGATTTTTGTACATTTGAACCTATGTGCAATTTTAACTTTTGACCGCTTTTATTTAATTATTTTTTTAAGAAAGATTGCAAAGCTATTTAAAATATATTTCGGGCCACGTCACATAAATGCACCCGTAGACCATAACACATTTTATCTAACATTGAGATTTGTATTTGGGTCACATAAATGTGCACCCGAGTTTAGGAAGGTAATATTATTAAATGACGCGCCTAAAGCAACTATGCATTTTTGGCTTTGCGAGGGTCATGGAAATTTGCTAATGGCACACCTCGATTCTAATTTCAAAGGATTGTACTCAACTAAAGTAAATTACGGATGTTCATATTTAAAATTAATTTGAAACTGGGCATCACAACTATGCTACGGGAACCGTACCCCGTAATTGCAACGATTTTTATTATAGCACCCTAAAGCCCATTCTACGAATATAACATGTGGTAAATCCAAATCCTCGTTTAATATGTTCAACCATAAAACTAAATACCTAAGAGAAACATAATTTAATACTACTACACCTTTTCCTTTTCATATGTTTTCATTTTAAACAAATAAAGATAGATATGGGATAACATTTATAAGCTACAATTTAAAACAAAAAAAAAAAACAGTAAACATCATCGCTAAACAAAGCTAATGTATTACAATTGTCAATTTCCTTGTTTAAACAACGTGGAAACAAAGCTAATGAAACTATTTGTTTACGTGATCGTCTACTGTGACGATCCAACCCGTCGTCTCATGTGTTATTGCTCAGTTTCCCCCATTTTATGCTTCTTCATGTTTCGTTATCGGCATGTGGTGCGTTAGAGTTGATTTGGATTGGTTTTGATAATAAATGAGACACTTAGTCTCTTTAAGGAAATCTTAAGTTGGAAAAGTCAACCGAATGTTGACTATTGAGTTTGAGGGCTCGGATGTGGTTTCTGGTGATTCGGTTAGTTTCGGGGGATGATTTGTGAGCGTGATCGGAATTGATTTTGGAGGCCCGATGTAGAATTAGGCTTGAATTGGCGAAGTTAGTATTTTGGCGAATTCCGTTTGATGGGTGAGATTTTGATCCAAGGGTCAGAATAGAATTCCGAGAGTTGTTGTAGCTTCGTTGGGTGATTTTGGATATGTGTGCAAATTTTCAGGTCATTCGAACATCGTTTGGTCAGGTTTTTGATCGAAAGTGTATTCCGGAAGTTTTTGAAGAACTTAGGCTTGAATCCGATATAATTTGATGGTTTTAGTGTTGTTTGATGTTTTTTGATGATTGGAACAAGTTTGAATGATGTTATGGGATATGTTGGTGTTTTTGGTTGAGGTCCCGGGGGCCTCGGGGTGGATTCGAGTGATTAAACGAGAGTTTTTGAAGTTGCTTCAGGTCTGTTGTTGCTGTCATCTGGTATTTTCGCTTTTGCGGAAATGGACCGCAGAAGCGGTTCCGTAGAAGCAGGTGAGGGGTCGCAGAAGCGGACCCGCTTAAGCGAGGGAGCGACCGCAGAAGCGGTGAGGAGGCTTGGGCGCCTGGTTTCGCAGAAGCGCTAGTGTAGCCGCAAAAGCGGAGTCACTCCCGCGATGTTGTGACCGCAGAAGCGATTTGGTTCGAGGGTTGGATTTCCACAAAAGTGGAAAGGAAGGGCGCTGAAGCGGTCCCGCAGAAGCGGGGTGGGGACCGCATAAGCGAAATGCTGGGCTGAGTATTTAATATTTCATCTGCGAGCTTATGTCATTTTTCCTC
>MU724029.1:22988-68927 GCA_026770625.1 Nicotiana glauca | reverse complement strand
CCAACATTACTACAATTACAGTAAACTAGCAACATTACTAGAGTTGTCATGAATGAACAACTGAAAACAGCAATCAATCCAAATTAATTCAACAGTCCAATTAACACGACATTAATCAACAATAATCATGAGATAACATAATTGCCTAATGAAAACATAGTTCCACAGTACAGATTGATTACAATGACTAATTGAATTACGATGAAGTAATATTCACAGATCTACAAGAGAAAAACAAGCACAGCTTCATCTTATATCTAGTTTTGAAGGATACATCAAAGAAGATCCAGAACATGTACCTAGAAATCGAATAGGAATGAAAATAAGGATCAGTTATGTATCAGCAGTATAACAACACTCAATTTAAGCGGGAAATCAGCAGTTCCAAGTTGAAAACCCAGGAAATTAGAGTAGGATGCAGTAAACCTCCCAAATTGGCTTCAATCAACCCAAAATTCGACTGACTTAAACCTAGATTTGATGAACCAAAATGACCTTCAGCAGATAACTTCCTATTGATTTCAGAACTTAAAAGTGAGCTTCAACTGTTTTGAAACTAGGTGAAACAGTGCCTTTTTTTTTAATTTCAGGAGTTTTGGATTTGAATTTTTTTTAGATTTATTATTTCTATAAGCTCTAGGTTTTGAATTTGAATTTCAAAATTTCAGAGTTTTTTGAATCTCTAATGCTTCTAGAAACTTGTGAGGATTTTTTTTTCAGATTCCAAAACTTGTTCAATAAGGCAAGAAGTATGCCTTTGATAGGCAAAGCTTAGGACAACCGTCAGATTTCTGTTTTACCCCTCAGTTCCTCTTTTATTTTTCAATTTTAGCTAGTCAGTCCCTTATTTATTGGCTTGTTGCCCAAGTTAGACCATTAAGTTCCTGAAATTCTAATTGGAACCCCATCTAGAAAGTTCTAGGGATTTTTAATTTCAGTTACTGCACTATCCTATATTTTGAAATACATAGATTATCCTTAATTTTGACTCTGAATTGCTACCCTAGTCAAAAACTAACTCCAGCCCTATTGACTTGGTTAAAAATCATGGTTGATTACCCAGGGCTGGAATCATTCAGCTATAACCAAACAGGACCTAAAAATTAAACTAATCAAACAATCTAGCTAATCACAATATGGAAATTAATTCTAACTAAAATACTATAAACTAAAACTAATTTTATCACTGAACAAATCAACAATGAAACTTATACTTGAACAAACCAGATAAAAAGTAAAGAACACATAAAATATACTGTAAAAAGTAAACAAAACAAAAATAAAACAAAAAATGTAACGAAAGCAACAACAAACAATGAATTAATATGACTAAAATCAAATAGACAATCCAACCGAATATCAAGAACAAAAATTAAAATTCATAATCAGACCCTAAAAAAAAACCTAACTCAAAACCTAGAATGTTAATTACTGCCAATAAAATAAAATAAAGCATGGATTAATCAGAGAATCAATGAATTCAAAAAAAGAAGAAAGAAAAGAGAAAACCAATGTAAGGTTTGAACAAGGCTAGAATCTGATTCGAGCCTCGGAATAATGTTAAACGAGTTTGGTGAGAGGGAGGTGAGGAGAGTCTGAGATGTGATTTTTGGGAAGTTTGGAAGCGGCGCCGCCATGCACGGCAGAGGCGGCGCTAGGGTTTGGGTTATTCGACTAATTTGAGGGGGATTTGGAGGAAACTAAGCCCAGATCTGGAAATGGGAGGTGGAGAAGGGGCTATGGTATAAATTTGGACGGGATTGGGTGATCGCCGCCGTCGTGGGGCAATTTCCAGCGGCGGTATAGGAGTGAGAGAGAGACGTCTTGGGGGGTAGGGGCATCCGACACTTTTATACCCTTAATCATCGTTAGTTCCAAACTGTTGGATTGATGAGATCCAACGGTCACGATTAAAGGGTGAAAAAATGACGTCGTTTTGATGTAACAAAATCTGGACCGGGTGAGTTGTGGGTTTGGGCAGGATTGGGACCGGATTTTTTGGGGAATTTAGCTTGGGCTGGGGTAGAATTAAACAAAATTGGCCCAAACAGGCTGGCCCTTTGATAATAGGCAAAATCTAGATGATTTAGCTATTATTTATACCTTCGCTTGATTATATTCCAAGGTCATATTATGATTAATTAATGAAATATGGGCTCTAATTGTGAATTGTATATATTTCAGATTAAGGAGCTTATATTATGCAAGAAAATATGATTTGGAACCATTATGGAGCAACAAAGACCCCTCGGATCTGAGTATGGTTGAAGACAAGGCAAAAATCAAGTCCACTGCACAGCTGGGCTAGCACGCCCAAATGCGCTGCAGCGCAAAAAAATGCGCGTCCAAGACAGAACATCAACAAACTAGCGTGGCCATATGCGCGCTCAAATACGCTGCAGCACTAGTCCAAAATCCGGCGATGGTTCACTGGGGGCAAAAGTGGAAATCTGGAGAAAAATTCACTTAACCTTTATAGGGTCAAGCTCGCCCAAAGGAGATTGATGAAGGGTTTTCATAGGCTAAAGCAAGACATAGAGAGGCAAGGAGGGATTTGGATCATCAAGTTTCTTTTCTTCTATTTGTTTTTGCTAATTGTGATGAACAATAGTATGAGTAGCTAAAACCCATTGTTCTAGGGTCATGGGTAAAACATGAATGTTGTTGTTTGATTTAATTTGACAAAGTTGATTTATCATATTGGGTTATTTATTTAATTCTGTTATTAATTGTTTTGCTGAGTAGCTAACAATGAAACACTATCTACGAATTTAGAATTGAACTCGAACGTGGGAATTCTAGGTTGCATATAGAATTAAATAGAGCAAGTTCTTGAACCCGGGCCTTGGGGAACGGATTTGCAATTGGTATAGATATATACCCACTTGCCTTGCTTGGTTAAAATACAGAAATTATAAATGCGTTCTTGTTAATCTTAATTCCATAGAAATATAGGCATTGAGTTACTTTGAGCAGGCAAGTAAGAAGTCGACAAATTCTTACGAGTAATATAAACCTTGTCAATCAATAACCCAGATAAATTGATTAGTCATCTTAAGTTAAGGACACAACAAGATTGTTAACTAGCTCGTGACCCTGGAATATCCTCTCATATTGTTCGTTATTCGAAACTGCTATTAGTTTGGTTAATTGCTTTAGTTAGATTATTTCTTGATAAATTAGGTAGTAAAATAAGTACATCTTTATTTTGTGACACATCTTTGGAATAAGTAAAAAATTGGGTTTGAATCAGTCAATAGTTGATCACAAGTCTTCGAGGGAACGATACTCTACTCACTATTCTATTACTTGACAATCACGTGCACTTGCGTGTGTGTTTTTGGTTGCAACAAGTTTTTGGCGCCGTTGCCGGGGACTTAGAAATTAGCTACTTGACTGAATTGAGCCTTTATTATTTATTTATTCGAGTTTAACTTTCACTTCACTTTGGTTGTGCTAATACAGTATTTTCTATTGAATGCGAAGAAGTAGAAGCGCAAACAATCTCCTTCCTCTCGATCCAAAAATTGAAAAAACACTTCATATATTGAGGAGTGAGGTGGACGCTAGAGCCAGAATTGAAAGAGAGTTGGACATTGTAGTTCAACCAGAGCCAATTGAGATGGCAGGTAATAAGGAACGCACGATGATTGAAGCCGCAAGACCCAGTCTGGCTAATATGACTTAGGCTATCGTAAAGCCTGATATCACTGGGCACTTTGAACTGAAACAATACATGGTGCAACTGATCCAGTCCATAGGGAAATTTGTGGGTCTACCTCATGAAGACCCACATAGACATATTCAGAATTTCTTGGAAATTACGGATACTTACAACTATCCGAACGTTTCCAAGGACTATGTCGGGCTGACACTTTTCCCCTTTTCTCTGCTCGGGGAAGCTAAGGAGTGGTTGAATAAGGTGCCAGCTAATTCAATCCGCACGTGGGATGATCTGGCAAGGAAGTTCTTAATCAAGTTTTTCCCCACCAAGAAAACAAATATGTTGAGGAGTCAAATTCTTTGGTTCGAACAACGAGCTGGCGAGACACTTCGTCAAGCATGGGAAAGGTATAAGAAGTTGCTCAGAGACTGTCCTCATCATTGCCAGAAGGACGAGGTATTGGGTCACATGTTTATTGATGGGCTAGATGATGCTTCAAAGATGAATCTCGATTCAGCTTGTAGGGGTAGTTGCATGGCCAAACCGTACAGTGAAATCCAACTCCTACTGAATACCTTCACTGCTAATAATAATAACTGGCAAGGTGATGGTGACTCACGAAAGGTAGCTAAGCAAAAATTAGCTGGGTTACTTGAGCTCGATGAGGTGTCAGCAATTAGAGCCGAAATTGCAAGGCTGTCCAATCAGATGACGAGGATGACAATGCAACAGCCACAGCCAATGCAACATGTACAACAAATGACTATTTGCTGCGAACTGTGTGGTGACAGTCATATGAGTGATATGTGCCCCACGAATCCAAAATCCATTTATTATGTGGGGCAGCAAAATAGGGGCCAACCGAACCAGCATGTACAATACGAGAATTCCTACAATCCAAATTGGAGAAATCATCCCAACTTCTCATGGGGTGGAAATCAGTAGAATCAGAATCAGTATAGGCCCCAGGGGAGTTTTAATTAGCCTCAGAGACCACCCCAACAAATGGAAGAAAGTACAAATGATTTACTAAAGAAGTTGTTGATTGACAATCAGCAGCTCAGGACCGACTTCAGAAATCCTGAGAGGCAAATGGGGAAGTTAGCAACGAATCAAAATACTCGACCTTCAGGCACTCTCCCCAGTGATACAGAAGAGAATCCTCAAGTGAATGTAGTTACACTTAGAAATGGGAGAGAACTTGAGGAAGTGCCAAATAAAAGGAAAGAAAAGCCCATGCCTGAGGGGGAGTTGATCCCTAAAGTGACAAACGAGCCAAAGAAGAATGCTGAAATTTCAGAGCCAGTTGAGGCCCCAAGGCCACCACCACCTTTTCCCCAGAGATTGCAGAAAAAGAATGATGATCGCATGTTCAGCAAATTTCTCTCCATGTTGAGCCAGGTTCAATTGAATATCCCACTTGTTGATGTACTTCATGAAATTCCAAAGTATGCTAAGTACATAAAAGATATAGTGGCTCACAAGAGAAGATTAACTAAATTTGAGACAGTTGCACTTACTGAGGAGTGCACTTCTAGGGTCCAAAATAAGCTCCCTCAAAAGCTTAAGGATCCTGGCAGCTTCACGATTCCTGTGCGTATTGGTAATATCGATGTGGGTCATGCTCTTTGTGATTTGGGGGCAAGCATAAATCTGATGCCCCTATCGTTTTTCAGGCAATTAGGACTTGGAGCTCCGAGGCCAACTACTGTGATGTTGCACCTGGCTGACAGGTCGATAGCACACCCTGAAGGGGTGATTGAAGATGTGTTGCTGCAAATTAGGAAATTTATCTTCCCTGCTAATTTCATTATCCTCGATTATGAGGCTGATGAACTGGTCCCAATCATATTAGGGCGACCTCTCTTAGCTACTGGTGACGCAATTATCAAAGTGAGAAAGGGAAAGATGATCTTGAGGGTAGATGATGAGGAAGCAATTTTCAATGTCTACAAAGCAATCTAACTCCCTCGTCACTATGAGGAGTTGTCCATGATATCAGTTATTGAGGTTGATGAGCAAATTCGTGATCCAAGTGTGTATCTAGACGATTTTCTAGAGAAAGCACTTATGTTGTTTGATAGCCTGGGGAATGATGAGGAGGTCGAGGAGATGATGCACATTCTTGATACATCTTGTGCATACATGCAGGGGACACACCCCTTTGAACCTTTGAACAGGCCACAAGGACCTCCTCAAAAGCCGTCAATTGAGGAAGCCCCGAAATTGGAGCTTAAACCGCTCCAATCTCACTTGCAATATGCTTATTTGGGAGACTCTGACACCTTACTTGTTATTGTTTCCTCTGACTTGTCTAAATTCCAAGAAGAAAAAATGTTGAGAGTGCCACGTGAGCACAAGAGAGCAATTGGGTGGACGATGTACGACATAAAGGGCATTAGTCCAGCCTTTTGCATGCACAAAATCCTCATGGAGGACGGACACAAGCCCAGTGTGGAGAAACAACAACGACTCAACCCAATCATGAAAGAGGTGGTAAGAAAAGAAGTGATCAAGTGGCTTGATGCATGTATTGTATTTCATATCTCAGACAGCAAATGGGTAAGCCCAGTCCAATGTGTATCCAAGAAAGGGGGGATGACTGTAGTAGTTAATGAGAATAATGATTTAATCCCTACAAGAACTGTTACCGGATGGAGAATTTGGATTGACTATAGAAAATTGAACAATGCCACCCGGAAGGACCACTTTCCCCTCCCCTTTATCGACCAAATGCTTGATAGATTAGTTTGCCAGGAGTACTACTGCTTCTTGTATGGTTACTCTAGGTATAATCAGATTTCTATAGCCCCAGAGGACCAAGAGAAGACCACTTTTACGTGTCCTTATGGCACGTATGCGTTCAAGAGAATGCCCGTTGGTCTTTGTAATGCACCTGCGACTTTTCAAAGGTGTATGATGGACATTTTCACTGATATGGTCGAGAGGTTTGTAGAAGTATTCATGGATGATTTTTCTGTTTTTGGATGTTCTTTCGATAACTGCTTAATGAACCTCGATAAAGTACTTGCTCGGTGTGAAGAGACTAACTTGGTGCTAAACTGGGAAAAGTGCCATTTCATGGTACGTAAAGGTATAGTCTTGGGACACAAGGTGTTCAAAGATGGTTTGCAGGTGGACAAGGCAAAGGCGGAAACAATTGAAAAACTGCCTCCACCGATATTTGTCAAAGGCATCCGCAGTTTCTTGGGCCATGCAGGTTTTTATCGTCGTTTTATTAAAGATTTCTTGAAAATCTCCTCTCCCTTGTGCAGGTTGATTGAGAAGGATGTTGCCTTTAAATTTGATGATACCTGTCTGAAGGCATTCGAGGAGCTGAAGGGCAGGTTGGTGACTGCACCGATCATAGTTGCTCCGGATTGGGAACAACCATTTGAACTGATGTGCGACGTGAGCGACTTGGCTATTGAGTCTGTCTTGGGGCAAAGGAGAAACAAGATCTTTCACTCCATCAACTATGCTAGCAAAACCTTGAATCCAGCTCAGATGAACTATACCGTCACTAAAAAAGAGTTAATGGCAGTGGTGTGGGCGTTTGACGAGTTCCAGTCATATCTTGTGGGAACTAAAGTCATCGTCTACAAAAATCATTCAGCCATCAGGTACTTGTTTGAGAAAAAGGATGCCAAGCCGAGACTGATTCGGTGGGTTTTACTGTTGCAAGAGTTTGATTTGGAGATCCGAGATCGTAAAGGAACAGAAAATTAAGTGGCTGATCACCTATCCAGGTTATAAAATTGAAACCAAGTGGTGGAAGGGGGTGAAATCAAAGAAACATTCCCGGATGAGCAATTATTGGCAATCACCTCAAGCACAGCTCCGTGGTATGCATACTATGTGAATTTTATTGAAAGTGGGGTGACACCACCAGAATTGACACCAGACAATAGAAGAAGGTTCTTGCATGACGTGAGGCTTTACATGTGGGATGAGCCATTCTTGTACAGGCTCTGTGCTGATCAGTTGGTGCGGAGGTGTGTTCCTGAGGAAGAAATGAGCTCCATACTTCATAGCTGTCACTCCTCGCCATATGGGGGTCATCACGGTGGAGACAAAACCGCTCAGAAAGTGCTGCAATAAGGTTTCTGTTGGCCAAAATTGTTCAGGGATGCACACGCCTTTGTTAAAATGTGTGATAGGTGCCAGAGAACCGGAACGATCACGAAGAAGCACGAGATGCCACTGCAAAACATTCTGGTAGTGGATCTGTTCGATGTTTGGGGAATTGACTTCATGGGACCGTTTCCATACTCTAACGGTCATAGGTACATCTTGGTGGCAGTTGACTATGTGTCTAAGTGGGTGGAGGCCATTGCTCTCCCCACTAATGATGCAAAGGTGGTGGTAAGCTTTGTTAAGAAGCACATCTTCACCCATTTTAGAACTCCCAGAGTGTTGATCAGTGATGGAGGTACGCATTTCTGCAATAAACTGTTGAACAATGTCCTTGCAAAGTATGGGGTCAAGCATAAGGTCTCCACTGCCTATCACCCACAAACGAGTGGTCAAGTGGAGGTTTCAAACCGAGAGGTCAAGCAAATTCTCGAGAAAATAGTGAGTGCAAATAGAAAAGATTGGGTCGGGAAGTTAGACGATGCATTATGGGCGTACCGAACAACATACAAAACTCCCATAGGTGCTTCTCCGTATAGATTAGTGTATGGAAAGGCATGTCACTTGCCCGTCGAGCTTGTGAACAAGGCTTATTGGGCAATAAAGAAGTTGAATATGGATGGGGACTTGGTTGGAGAGAAGAGGTTGCTGAAACTAGATGAGCTCGAGGAGTTTCGATTACACGCATATGAGAATGCCAAATTGTATAAAGAGAAGACTAAGAGGTGACATGACAAGCACATTCAATTTCGAGAGTTCGAGCCAGGGCAAGAAGTTCTTCTGTTCAATTCGAGATTGAAGCTTTTTCTTGGAAAGCTTAAATCTCGTTGGTCGGGCCCTTTTGTTGTGGTAAGCGTGAAGCCTCATGGAGCCATGTAATTGAGAGATATGAGTTCAACTGGCACTTTCTTAGTGAACGATCAGCGGATAAAACATTACTGGGGTGGTGACTTTGCACGTCACAAGACCTTGGTGGATTTGAAGGATGTTTGAGAACATGTTGAGTCATGCCGCGACGTTAAATCAGGCACGATGAGAGGCAATCCATTGAAATGTTGTAAACGTCGTGCCACGATATTAAATAAGGCGCTGGTTGGGAGGCAACCCAACGATAGTTGTAGTGTTAATTTTGTGTTTTAGGAAGAGCTAACCAATACAGGTGACAGAGGGTGGATGCTAAGGCTATTGAACGGGGCAAGAACATGTGAAAAATTGAAAGAAAACATTGCCCAGACGCACTGCAGCGCACCTGACCGCGCATCTGGGCGCGCTAAAATGAGAATTCTCTGCCTTGACTGCGCATTTTTTAGCGCTGCAGCGCATCTGACCGCGCATGCCCCATTATAATTTCGGCATTTTTAGTGTAGATTATTTTATTTTATTTTAGTTTTCTTTTTTTTTAACCTAACTTAATTACCCTTAAGTGACCCAACCCTCATAATCACACCTCCCCCAAATCATACAACCAAAATCCCAAAACCCTTCAACCCCCAAAAATCAAAAGAATACTACCCTCTTCATTCTAGCACCCCCCTTCACTCAAATTCTTCCAATGTTCTCCCCCCACATTCCACCAACTTAATCACCCATCTTCTTTTCCACTATCCCTCTCCACAGGTATGAACCCTAGTCTCTCTTTCTCTTTCTCATCTCTTTGTTTTTCTATTTTTTTATTTTCTTTTTTCAAATTTTGTATATATATATACCTTAGTTGTAGTAGTTGTATGTAGTTTTAATGTAGAGATGTTGGTGCCATATGTTGTGGAATTAGTAGATGATAAGTGTGGGGTGGAATCCCCCGTGATTTGTAATGTTGGAGAATATAGGTGGGTGTGTCTTGCTCTATCATGCTTGAAAAAGAATTGTGAAGGCGTAATGCCCACAATGTGTTTGTGGAAAGGTCCCAATGAACATGGGTATATAGTTTGTGACCCCGGATGCGTGTAAAGTCTGAGTAACCGCATTGAGTCACAAATTTTTGTTGGGCTGTGATAATGTGTTGTTGCTTTACAAGTATCATGACTCCTTCCAAGAAATGACGTACCACCGGTGCTTCATCGAGCAGTCAAGCTGGCTCGGCTAGGTCACGAGGAGCTGCACCTGCACACTCCTTTGATGCTACCAAATTTGTATCGGCCAAAGCTCAGGCCCTATTTGCGGAAAAAGCTCGTCGAAAGCCTATTCTAGAGAGAGGTGTTGACATTCGATGGCTCCGGCAATTCTGCCCTCGTATGTATGATGAGATGATAAGGCAGGGATTACAAACGTTACACAATGAGCCCGATGAGGGCAATGCCATGGTTGTAAGGGAGTTCTATGCCAACGTGCCAGAGCATAATAGCGGGATTGTCACGGTGCGCCGACGAGCGATGAATGCTTCGGTGGAGGCTATTCGGACTGCTTACCAGTTGCCTGCACCTCCTTTGCCGCAGGATGACTTTTATGAATACGGCCGTAAGCCAACGCCTGCAAAATGGGACAGATTCTTTGAGACTATTTGTACACACGGTAGAGAAGTGGTCTGGATGGACTATGGAGAGAAGTTCCTTTCCTCAGCACTCACCTATGAAGCCAAATGCTGGCTGCACCTCATTAACAACCGCCTAATGTCGTCGCTCAATAAAACGGAGGTCAATGGGCCCTGAGCTGCTCTTATCTGGTACTTTGTCAATGGCTACGACTTTGATGTGGCTAAGGTTATACACGATGAGATGTTCGTCCGCAGCCAGGTAAAAAGGTATGGATTTTTTCCCCTTATTTAGTTACTCAACTATGTAGGGATGTCCATGTGCCAGAAAATATAGTTGTGGATGGACTGGTCAAAAAAGAAGGCAAGTTCCGTGCGGACAAAGTGAAGACGGTCAAGGAGCCGCCAGTGATAGAGGCAGCAGCATCAAGCAGCTCTGATGATGAGTCCGACGATGAGGATGGTGATGAGGAGTCTGAAGGAGCCGCACCATAGGCTCAGGAGCAAAATGTGGCAGCTGCCGGAACTTCTGCTCCTGCAATATCTTCCGGGGTCTCGTTTTACTGCTATGGAGCAGGAGATGGCAGGTCTGCGGGCATCCATGACTGATTTGAGCACCCATGTGGAATCGATAGCTGACCGACAAGCAAAGTCGGAGAAAAGGTTATGGGTTGGCTACGAGCTTTGGGGCGTGCGTGCAACGTGAACCTCGACACTGTCTCCGACCAGGAGTGACACCTCAGGGAAGTTCCTTACCTCATTGTTCTTTCTAATTTTCAGCCATGGGGACATGTCTGCATCTTAAGTGTGGGGTGGGGATTCCTTCATTGTATGTGTATGTAGTTGTATAAATTAACTGTTTGTTTTGTTTGTTTGTTTCATATTGACTTGATAGTTTTTGTTGAGTAGGAGTCGTTTGTTAATTTAGGTAGATGGCTCGGCCCGATGACGGATCCCCTTTCGACAGGGTTCTTGAGGGAGTGAGTCGAAAAAAATTGAAAAATTATAGGCTCTTCCTGATGACGGATCTTGTAGGCGGTTTTCTTGAGGGAAGTGAGTCTAGAGAAAACACCAAAAAGATTTTTCTTCTTAGGTAGTGTAGCAACTCCCCCTTGGTTTTTCTTTAGGCCGCGGTTCTTTTCCCAGGGTTTTGACTTGAACCGGGCATAGGTAGTTTTCATTTTTGTTTTCTTTTTGATTTTGTAGATTAGGGTAATGGGCCACGAGCTATAAACTGAAAGCGAACTCAGAGCGTTGACACGCCTGAACACAATAGACCATAGAGTGTAACGCTTGGTCTTAATTGTTGAATCTCATTGAAGGTGCCTTAATTTGTATGTTTGCTACTGACTTGATTGCTCGTAACGGAGTGTCTTGATGAGCTGATCCGAATGAGTCATATTGCCATGTGTGGTGAGGTGTTTGCATAGTCCATGTATTGTACTTGTGTCTAGAACTTGCCCAGTATGTGAGTTGAAGCGAAATTTAAGGTGATGTTCGGTTTGAAAAATAATTTTAGGCTTTCTTTGACCTTTTTGAGCTTAGTTGCTTATCACAAATAAAATTTATCCCTAGTCAACTCTTTTGAGTCTATAGACTTTTGATTGGCACCCACATTATAAGCCTATACCTTTTTTGTTCTTAATTGATATTGTTTTGATCCTTCTACCTCTTAAAGCACTTTAATTGAAAAATGAGCTAACAACAGTAAAAAGGAACTAAGAGTGGGGTGGCTTTTGAGTGGAACCAATAGAAGGAAGAAAGGTGCACTTGTTTTGTGAAATAATACACCACTAGCGAAAGATTGAAAAAAAAAATTCTTGTTCTTGCTAGTGGATATAAACTAAAGTAGTGCTTAAAGAAAGAGGGAACATTGTTGGGAGTGATTTTAGTTATGAAATTGAAGTAGGGATTGAAGAATTTGCGCTCAAAGTGATTATGTGATGTGTTAAAATGCTTAGGAGGGTAAACCACTATTCCTAAATATGTCCTACCCGTGCCTTATCCCACATTACAACCATGAAAAAGTCCTAATTGATTTTAGACTGAGTGAGCCTACATTAGTAGAGATTTACATTATGGGCAAGCTTATGGTACCACTTGCATACATGTGACTTCTTTTGTGAGTGTGAGTGATTTTTTGTTGATAATATCAAGAAATTCGATTGTGTGAATTGATCTATATAATTTTGTTATGATTGTGAGGGCATATGATTCGTGACGGAAAAGCAAATCTTGACTTCTTTGTAGAGTACTCTGAGGAAGTGTGAATATTGCAGGGCACTTGAGAGTCGGCTTTGAGGCTAAGATTGTTCACTGCTAGGCGTAATGTATGTACATTGTTCTAGGTGTAAGGCGTTAGGGGAAATGGTTGAGTGAATGAATCTCTAGAGAGTATAATTTGATTGCTCGAGGACTAGCAATGAATTAAGTGTGGGGTGTTGATAATAGGCAAAATCTAGATGATTTAGCTATTATTTATACATTCGCTTGATTATATTCCAAGGTCATATTATGATTAATTGATGAAATATGGGCTCTAATTGTGAATTATACATATTTCAGGTTAAGGAGCTTATATTATGCAAGAAAATGTGATTTGGAACCATTATGGAGCAACAAAGACCCCTCGGAGCTGAGTATGGTTGAAGACAAGGCAAAAATCAAGGCCACTGCACAGCTGGGCTAGCACCCCTAAATGCACTGCATCGCTAAAAAATGCGCGTCCAATACAGAACATCAGCAAACAAGCGCGGCCATATGCGCGCTCAAATGCGATGCAGCGCTAGTCCAAAATCCGGCGATGGTTCACTGGGGGCAAAAGTGAAAATCTGGAGAAAAATTCACTTAACCTTTATAAGGTCAAGCTCTCCCAAAGGAGTTTGATGAAGGGTTTTCATAGGCTAAATCAAGACATAGAGAGGCAAGGAGGGATTTGGATCATCAAGTTTCTTTTCTTCTATTTGTTTTTGCTAATTGTGATGAATTGAATCTAATTGTGATGAACAATAGTATGAGTAGCTAAAACCCAATGTTCTAGGGTCATGGGTAAAACATGAATGTTGTTGTTTGAAGTTTAATTTGACAAAGTTGATTTATCATATTAGGTTATTTATTTAATTCTATTATTAATTGTTTTGCTGAGTAGCTAACAGTGAAACACTATCTACGAATCTAGAGTTGAACTCGAAAGTGGGAATTCTAGGTTGCATATAGAATTAAATAGAGAAAGTTCTTGAACCCGGGCCTCGGGGAACAGATTCGCAATTGGGATATATATATATATATATACCCTCTTGCCTTGCTTGGTTAAAATACAGGAATTGTAAATGCGTTCTTGTTAATCTTAATTCCATAGAAATATAGGCATTGAGTTACTTTGAGCAGGCAAGTAAGAAGTCGACAGATTCTTACGAGTAATATAAACCTTGTCAATCAATAACCGAGATAAATTGATTAGTCATCTTAAGCTAAGGACACAAAAAGATTGTTAACTAGCCCGTGACCCTGGAATATCCTCTCCTATTATGTGTTATTCGAAACTGCTATTAGTTTGGTTAATTGCTTTAGTTAGATTATTTCTTGATAAATTAGGTAGTAAAATAAGTACATCTTTATTTTGTGACACATCTCTGGAATAAGTAAAATAATTGGATTTGAATCAGTCAATAGTTGATCACAAGTCTTCAAGGGAATGATATTCTACTCACTATTCTATTGCTTGACGATCACATGCATTTGCGCGGGTGTTTTTGGTTGCAACACCCTTTTCCCTTTCTCTTTATTTTCTTTTCAATTACTCCCTTTCTTTTATTTAATTTCAATTCATTTTCATTTTATTTTTTTAGATTTTTGTTAAATACAAAATTAAAATGAGAAGACCTAATTTAACTCTAATTTTCTAAAATTAACTAAATCTTAATTTAAAAAGAAAACTAAGAAAAAATCAAAAATTAAAAGTAAAAATGCTAAAGGACTATTTTTGTTATTTTCTCTTATTTTTTGCAATGTTAATTAACTAGTAAACCTAAAAAATATTAAATTGGGTTCTAAATACAAATGTGTTATTTTATTTTATTTTATTTTTGTATGAATTATGCCAACTAAAAATGCACACAAAATGCAAACAAACACAAAAAATCATGCAATTAATTCCCTAAAATTCAAATAATAAAAGAAAAATTCTAATTCTAAGAATTCTATAGGAATAATTCAAGCGAGGCAAAAATCACGTGCTCACAAACACCCCTAATTTTAGCCCTGTTATAAGTTTGCAAATGTGTAGCCAAATATCAATCAATAAGATTTCTTCTTTTTTCATTCCCTCTAATTATAACAACCTCATTTATTTTGTCGTCACCTACCTACCCCTATTGTAGCTCTCTCCTTATTTTTCACCCATAAATATTTAATTTAATTAATAAAATAGAATCATATGCAAAAAAAAAATGAAAACAAAAATTAGTTCCCCATTTTAGTGTAACCATTGATTGAGACATTCAGTCAACACTTGTTCGTGCCTTCTTCCATAACCAATACTTCTCCGAATTATTTTTTTATTTATTTTTTATTTTGTATATCTCCAGGTTTATACATACCTATCACAACTACAAAACACAAAAATAGACACGAGAAACCTAAAATCTCATCTCCTTTAATGCTATTCTTGTTAAATTTCGATTATGATTTTGTAAAAAATTTAGAATGGGTATTGTTTGAACTTATTAGAAATAGTCTAAGTAGGTTGTATACAAAGTAAGAAGTTATTTGCCGGAGATTTGGACTAGTTTTATACAAGAATTACAAGTAAAAATCGTACAAAAAATTCTTCAGAGATGCTTATACACTTTTATACAATATTATACACTTTTATACAAAGAGCTACATTATGTATATAGCTGTATAAAGATGTATAACCACATAGTGAAAAAATTCTTGATACACTATGTATATAGGTGAAGAAGAAGAGGAAGAAGAAAAAGAAGAAGGAAGAGGAGAATAATAATAATAAGAAGAAGAAGAAGAAGAAGGAGGAGGAGGAGGAGGAGGAGGAGGAGGAGAGGAGGAGGAGGAGGAGGAGGAGGAGGAGGAAAAGAAGAAGAAGAAGAAGATGATGAAGAAGAAGAAGAAGAAGAAAATGCGAGAAAATCACCAAATGACTTTTATTTTTCAAATTCTTAGTTAACCATTGGAATCCAGAAAAGAATTGAAGGAAAATAACAATACGGAAAGAAAAGAACGGAGAAAAAAGGGGTGAACTAATGGATGAAAATCACACGTGAGCCTTTTTGTGATAGGTTGTTGGCCAAGTGTTTGATGTAATTCTCCGAAATATAAACATAGGAAAAAATTAAGAGAGGTTTATTCTGTAGTGCTTTTCACTGACATAAAAGTGATTTTGATTGGTAAACCACAACTTTAGTAGCAGTACACTAAACCTTAAAACCAACAAATAGAATAAGAGTTTAGAGACATGTAACATGTATTATAAAAATTGTTTATCCAATCAGTAATCGACAACACAGTGTCCCCTAATCGATGTATCCTTTTTATATAATCATATATTTTGCTCCACTCTTCTCCTCTTCCTTGGATTATATACAACTACCAAACATACAACCACAGACACAAAAGTCCAAGTATCATCTCCACTGCCACTGCACTCCTACTTGGTATTACTCATTTACTTCTTTTTCAAACTCATGTGTCAGTTATTTTCTTATTTGTCTTGCTTTTGTACTGAAAAGATAATTAAAACAATAGATTTCTTTTTCCTTTTTTGTGGTGATATTAAGTTTGGTTTGTTAGGATCATACTGTTGTGTATATGGTCTTAATTCATAGCATTTTTTCCTTTTTTTGTGGTGATTCATTGCTTTTACTCTTCATTTCTTAAATATTTTCTTGCTAGTGTGGCCAATATTTGGGATCATTGTCTGATTTGTGCTAATTGTGCTTAATTTGCAATTTTCTTGTTTCTTGTTATTGAAATTTGGGAGTGTGCAGGGGTTTATGTTTAAGTGGTAAAGTTAGCTACTTTTTGCTAATTTTCCAAGATGCTTTGATTCAAGAAGTTGGTTATTTCTTTAATTAATTGAGGAAAGAGGTATACTTGTTCCAAGTAAACTTGGGAATGTTTTTTTTTACGGGTTCAAGCCATGAAAATAGCATCTTCCAAAAATGCAGGATAAGGCTACATACAATAGACCCTTGTGGTCCGACCCTTCTTCGGACCCCGTGCATAGTGGTAGCTTAGTGCACCATGCGGCCCTTTTGTGTATCATGAATTTTTCATCTTTTACCAAAACACTGATTATCAAATGTTTGTTGCACTTACTGGTTGGGAAATTGACAGGAATATTATGCTCTTTTAAGTCCAAGAAAATTGAGGATTCTTGCATTGGCTTGTGACTCTGAGTTGTGGATATGGAAACTTTATTTCCTACTGTTTCTTTGCCAAATTCAAATTGGATGATGCAACAGAGCAAAAGTACAGAATGGACTAAGGAAGAGAACAATAAATTCGAAAGTGCACTTGCAATATACGACGAAAAAACTCCGAATAGATGGTCTATGGTAGCAGCTATGATCCCTGGGAAATCAGCACTTGATGTGATGATACAGTACAAAGAATTAGTTGCAGATGTTAGTGATATTGAAGCTGGATTGGTCCCAACTCCGCGGCATTTCGCTTCTTCTTTTACGTTAGAATTCGTCGATCATCGCGAGATTCATACGTTTAGAAAGAGAGGCAAGTCTTGTGATCAAGAAAGAAAGAAAGGTGTACCATGGACAGAGGAAGAACACAGGTGCGCGCATTCCCTTTTCAATTTCTACCCTTTTAGTGTGTTTGGAGTTATGGTGCTCGGAACCTCCAAAAAATGCTGCCGGGTGTGCGTGTCAGATCCTCTCAAAGTAATGCATTTTTAGAGGATCCGACATGAATATGCAAGCATTTTTGAAGAATTCGAGCAACATAAATTTGGACCTTTATGCACGTTTGACTTGATGCAATAAAATCGATCAAATACAACACGTAATGTAAGTTTATATTTGTTTCATTAGTGGCGGAGCCAAGAATCTTAATAAGGGGTTTGAAAATATAAAGAAGTAATATATGAAGAAGTCAAGGAGATTTTTTGACATCTACTATATGTGCATTAAAAATAATTTTGATGGTTGGGGGGGGGGGGGGGGGGGAGGGGTTGAAAATATAAAGAAGTATATGAAGAAGTTAAGGGAATCAGACATCTACTATATATACATAAAACTTAATTTTTGACCTAGTATTTATTGTAGTATAATTTTTCGGTGATTGGGGTTCGGATAAACCCCTGGCTCCGCCCATGGTTCCAAGAACCTAATTAGTACTAGTGATTAGCATACTATATTTCAATTTCCCCTCTTGCGCTTGCTCTACATTTGTCATTTGATTGTTTTTTATGTTAATAGTAATGTTGTAATTGCATTACGCTATTATAGGAGATTTCTAATGGGGCTTGAGAAGTATGGCAAAGGAGACTGGAGAAACATATCAAGGAATTTTGTGATCTCTAAAACTCCAACACAAGTAGCTAGTCATGCTCAGAAATACTACCTAAGGCAACTTTCAGGAGGGAAAGACAAGAAGAGACCTAGCATCCACGATATCACCACCGTTGATCTCACAGACGACGAGTTGCTCAACAACAACAACAACAACAACAACAGATCAATGTGTGAAGAGACGTATAGTATGTCCCCATTGCAGAAATCAATGAGCACAGGAGATGTACTAATCGGTTGTTGGAACGATTCAAATGATGAAGTCCTCATGACTTTTGGTTCGTCGTATGATAGCTTGGTATGATACGAGTTGTGCTTAAAGAAAGAAGTGAGGATTCATATAGCGGATCTCTAACTTGTTTGGGACTGAAGCATAGTAATTGTTATGGTTTGGTCATAACCCTCGATCGATTGTCTATTGGAGGATGTTGAACTAACATTGCTAGTTGTATTTGGCAGCTCCATTGTTGATCTAGTGAGGCTGGAAAAAGATGTCAATATTCGATTTTGTTTGGAATCTTGAAGTAACGTAAATCAAGTTTTAGTGTGGTATATGCCTAGTTTCTTTGTTGTGATTTCAGACTATTACACATGTAAATATTCAATCATTTCTCCTGAATGTATCTCTTCTTTCATGTGATCACAAATATATCTTTTTTCCAGAAGTTACTGACAGGAGCGGAAGCATGATTTTCATCAAAGGGATTTAATTTAATTTTTTTTAAAAAGTAAACATGCAAAAAAAAAAAAGAATTTAACATTTAATATATGTATATGAATTTTTTTACCTTATATATATACAATATAATTTTCAAACGAATGAGGCTGGCTGAACCTATGTGATTATTGGGACCAGGGTTTCCATGTATAGCCAATAAGTAGTTGTTCCACTTTTACTTGGTGCAAGGATATTTCTTTTACTAAAGGGAGAAAAAAAAGGGAACCCCTTGCCTTGTATGTACGTGCATGTATGCATTATGCATTTTTTTTTCTATTTTTAAAAGATTTTAATTTCTATACAATAAAAATATATAGTGTTTTATACTTGTATTGGGGAAAATTGTATTCACATATATAGTGACGTGTCATGACACGTGGAATGGTCAATGAGTTATGCTAAGCTACGGTTCAAGAATTACAAAACAGGCACGGGTAAGGAAAAAGGAAGAGGCACGAGACGAGAGGATCAGTGCCCGTTCCTGTTTTAAGTTTGTTTACATACGCGCAATGAGGAGAATGTACCTGGTTAAAGAAAATGATGCAAATACGGCATGAAAAGGGAATTAAATGCTGAAACAGTCAAGGAATATACACATTCAATGTAATGATTGTGTAACATAGCATTTAATGACATTGATTACTCATAATAGCCTTATTATGACTTAGGTATAATGTGTATTCCCAAAGATTCCCAAAGGGACATATAAAATGAGAGATATGTAATTAGTTAAAGAGGGTGACTATTGAAATATACTTTGATTTATTTGTTTTCTGAGAATATCATTTTCAAGTTCGATTCTTTATATACCTTTTTCGATTATCCGTAACCCGATTCTTCTAAATTCTAGCTTTGGCTAAAATTTATTTTTTGGTTAAACAATGCATTTTTTTTCTATTTTCAAAAGATTTTAATTTCTATACAATAAAAATATATAGTGTTTTATACTACCAAGTTAAGATGATCTATAATAGAGTAGTTGTTCATAATAATCCTAATTTGGTACCCTAAAATCACGTTATTATAGCAGGGGCGAAGCTACATTACACTATATATATATAGGTAAAATATTAGGTTTTAGAGTTATATATTAATATATATTGAGCACTGTTTGTCGAAATTTTTTTTTTTACTACTTTTAAATTTGAATATTCTTAAAGAAATTTCGGGTATATTATGGTGTTAACATACTTTACTCGGTAAGTGTATAAAAGTTATATATATTTTTTTTCAAAATAAATAGAGCACTACCTACAAGATATTAGACAAGAGTCATGTCTCTAGAACCTGTGGCAGAAGTTAGCCAATTCAGGCTGTGTCACTTAGCACTATTTGAACATCTTATTGGGAGGTTGTTAGTACTTTTCTTGTTCTTCTCTTCTTTATCATTCTTTTTGGACAAAAAAATATCTGCAGTTTGGCCAAGTTGACTGATTTTCATATCTTCCTTCTTGTCTTTTCCAGGATGCAGCTACTACTGCTGAGTCTGCATTCCACTTATTTCAGAATCCTTGCTATATCTCGCATAAAAGTATATCCAATGTGAGAATAATTTTGTTAATATTTTCATTTCCTCCTCTTTTTTCATAGTGTTGCATTATGAATTTACCCCCCATTCCTCTTTGTTTGACATAGTTTGATCCATCACTAAATTTAAAAAAGAAATGAACACAATCAAATCTTTCTATAACAATTGTATTTGTTTCGATATTTTTTGAATGTTATAGTGAATTGTTGTTGTACATGACATATATTACAACATAACATTAAAAAATCGGTTCTCGAAAAAACTTGGCTTTTATAGTGAATGACTGATGTATATGGATGCATTTATAGAAAGGTCTAACGATATCTATAAAATTTGTAGTCTTACGATCATGCCGAAATATTTGTGTGACAATAACACTTTTGGAACTTGTGATTGTATACATGTCATATTATTTGTGTAACTATAAAAACTTCTCATTGAAAAAATAAAAAAATATATTATTTTTTTGGGAACTAACTAATAAGAAAATAGTGTTCACGGAGGGAGTACTTTCTTCTCATTTCTGCTAGCTATATCATTTTAGGGAACTTTTGGTGCTATACATGTGGGTGGAACGTCCCTAAGTCAAGATCCGTTGGATCTCTAAATCTTGACTAGTCCCACGCAATCTCTAACTTTCTTGACCCTTGCTACTCTCTTTATAAATACTGCTAATGTAATTATTAAAGGCTTTTGCATTTCCTTTTATCATGTTTATGTTGCAATAAAAGATCTCATTCTAGACAAGAGAGGGTTGCTCAGATAGTTAACACCCACCACCTACAATCTTAGGATCGTAGGTTCGAGTCATAAAGGAGTTGTAGTTCCAACAAAGGAGGATCAAAGAGAAATCAAAGGGAAGGGGAATCAAACAAACAAAAAAAGATTTCACGCTGCAACCAGAAGTTTATCTACCTAAAGACGAACTTTTTTATTCTGAATGCCAAAAGGAGTCCCTTATGGTCTATCCGTTTCAATTTGTGTGAGTCTATTCGTATGAGTACAAAATATAAGGAAAGAAAAACACTTCTAAACTTATAGTCTGAAACGCGGATTAACATTTGTGTATATTACTATAATATCTTTAAAACGAGTGGCCTATAAACATGCAATAATAGTTGTGTAGCACTAAAAACTCTTTATTATTAGTAAAAAGGAAACTTTAAATTAAATAGTTTTCAAATTTAAAAAAGTTAGAATAAATTAAAAGAAAAATAGGATTGTATAAACGGAAACGGAGGATGTAACACTTTTGATAATAATGGTCAAGAGGATGTTTGAGAAGCTTATTCTCAACACAACATCATGAATTCTGAAAATATTGGACAAGATTAAAAACCGACTTAACTTGGATCAATTAATAGTGGCTAATTTTAATTGGGATGAGTTTAATGAATACGCAAGAAAATTTTGATGAGATTTTGAACTAAAATTAATTTGAACTCTGGTAGATGTTTGGGGTTTCTTTTAGCTTCCTAAATCTTAGTTTTATATTTGAGAACTATATTTATTCGATCCTAACATGTTGCGCTTCACCAATCAAATTAAGATAATAAATATTTATCAAGTGGAGATCGATTATATGAATAATCACTGTTTATGTCATTCTATTCAATTAAATTAAGATGAACTTAGACTTGTAGGGCTTTTTGAAAGCCAATAAATGTATTTTGGATTTTCTCATTTGAGCATTCGAACTCATGATTTCCTTAACTAATAAATACATTTGACCGTTGACTATGCCCATGTGGCAATGACAAATGTGATGTGGACAAAATGCGTGTCAGTCATGAAGAAAATGCTCGTAAATGTAATAATCTGATTAAAAAAAAGATTTAATCAATAGGGAAAAAATTAAAAAATTTGAAAAAGAAAAGGAAATTACATCCACGACTATAACAAAAATGGCGGAGCAATGGTAAAGTTAGAACACTTATCAATGAGGGGTTTTACGGAGAAATAACCGGCTGTGAGCACGTGATTTTCGCCACGCTAAATTTACTCCTATAAATTCTTTAGAATTAGAATTTTTCTTTTATTATTTGAATTTTTAGGAATTAATTACATGATTTTGTGTCTCGTCTGCATTTTTGTGTGCATTTTAGTTCCCATAATTCACAAAAAGTACAAAAATAGTATATTTGCATTTAGAATTCGACTTTATATTTTTAGTCAATTAATATTACTAAAACAAGAGAAAAATAACAAAAAATAGTCTTTTTACAATTTTAAATTTTACATTTTATATTTTTTGATCTAGTTTCCTCTTGAATTAGGAATTAGTTAATTAGTATCATCTTAGATTCCATTTGGGACTTTTATTTTACATAATGAAATTAGAAAATACAAAAATAATAATAAGTAAAATACAAAAATAAATACAAAAAAAGGAAGAAAAAAGAAAAGAATAAAAAGGATTAAAAGAAGGCATGGTCTTGATAAAAGACCAAAATTTGGGCCAAAGCCCAATTCTAGCCCAAAAGTCATCTAAAATCAGACCAAATCCCAAGCCCAGTCCACAAAAAATTCGGCCTGCCCCTCATTTAAATGAAACGACGTCGTTTGGCGTCGTTTGATCTTGGCCATTGATTTTTCCTCATCCAATGGCCACGATTGATCCTTCAAATTTTAAATAAAACTGTCCAAAAATACACCCAAACCCTAAGACACCCGTTGCCTTCCTCGTACCAACCCTCTCTCCTGTAACGCCGGCACCTCCCCCCGCCGTCCGCCGCCGGCCGGAAATCGCCTCCGCCGGCGGCGATGCTCCGATGGACCCCAAAATTACACCACAGATACTCCTCCACCCCCTCTTTCCATATCCACAACACATTTCCCTCAAACCACAACCAAACTCGTCGGATATTCAACCAAAATTGTCCGGCCAAAACTCAGCCTTCTCCGTTCACCCTCAAATTAACACCGTAGGACCGCCATAGCCTCTTCTTTCAAACCCCAAAGCCCCGTCCCTAGAATCTAACTGGAGTCCCTCGAATATTAAATCAAAATTTTCCCGCAAAACCCTAGTTCACCCAAACCTCCCCAAATTGATACCTGATAACCCCCATACCTCCCTCATCACGAATCCATGGGTCTTAACCTCCGAATGTTCCCCAAACCTCTCGAATCTTTTTTTAAAATCTGAAGTTTGAGCAAGGTCACCTCCTTCTCTGATTTGGATACGACTTCACCATGATCTGATGTTATTCAACCATTCTTGACAAGAATGGTTGATTAATATCACGTCGTGGTCGAAATTGGAAAGGCACTAGGGTCCGGGTTCAAAGCTTTGGTGAGTCTTCTGATTTTAATTTATTTTTGTTTGTTTTGTTTTCATTAATTACAATTCTTCATTTAGGATAGTTTATCTTAAACTCCATAAACCCTTTAGATTTTCTGATATTTTTTTCTGATTCGATTCTATTAGTTTAAATGTTTAGATGTTAGCTTAATTTTGGTTAGTTTAGGCATTGGTTGAATTTTGTTGTTAGCTTCGTGTTTTAAGTTTTTCTGTTGGTTTAATTTGATGATTCAAATTAGTAATTGTTCAAGTAAATAGTTTATACAGTAATTGGTGCTTATAATTTCTTACTTTGTTCTGTTTTGATTAGTTTAATTGTTAAGGGTTAGTTTAATTCCAATTCGCTCCAATTATTAGTTTAGTTGAATTTTGCTTTTAGTTTACCTTGATTCAATTGGTAATTAGCTTAGTTTTAATTGTTTTTCAATTTAGTGTTCATTTTTTCAAATTAATTAGGCTTGTTGATTGGTTATAGCTGATTTAGGTTCACTAAGACTAATTATAATTAATTTTTAACTCAAGTAAAGGGGTTGTTTGGTTTAGTAATTTTAGGAGGCAAGTAAGGGTAATTTGGGCATAGGAAATGGCTGGTTTGTTAAGACATAGTAATTTTAGAACTCAAGCAGGGGTAGTATAGATTTTTCATATCTAAAAGAACACCCTAGGGCCTTCTAGAAGGGGGCCTTAATGTAAGTTGCTGCATTTTTAGTACAGTAACTTGGGTAACAAGCCATAAAATTAGGGATTAAGGTCCAATTTCTGAAAACAAAAAGGGGAAAAAATGAGTAAAACCCTTCTAGAACATTCTGCCTATTTCTTGCCTTTAAAAGGCAGCCCTAGTGCCTTGATTAACAAGTGTCAATCCTTGAAAATTCCCAAAGTTTTAGACCCTCTGAAAAATTCCCAAGTTTAGAAACTCTGAAAATTCCAAAAAAATTTCCAGCTTCTAATTCCCCCAAAAACCATCTCTACAAAGCTGATCTTCTAAATTTGAATTTCGAATCCAAAAGAATTCAAATCTGAATTTCAGATCTCATTTCCCTTTCAAAAAACCAAAAACAAACAAAAATCAGTAGAAAACTTTAAAAACACTGTTTCATTAAGATCTTCTAGGTTAATTTTGAGTTTTAGGTATTGAAGTTCATTTCATAGCTCGTTTCTTAATTGTTGAAACTTCAGAAGTGGTTTTGGTCAATTTCAAGTTGAATTTGGGTTAATTTGGGTCGAGTTTTGGTGTGTTTGGATTGCTAGACTTCATTTTTACACTAGTCCTGGGCTTTGAGACTAGTTTTGAGCTGTCGTGACTGGCTATTTGCTCCTGTTGCTTAATCAAATTGCTGCTGACCTTTCTCCTTTCCTTTATTTCATTATAATCCAGGTACACGCTCAAACTTGGCTTGATGTAACTTTGAAGTGAAGATGAAATAAAATATGTTCATACATTTGATTACTGAATTGTGCTTATGTAGTAATAGCTAAGTAGATCTAGAAGTTTAAAATGATTTAATCTAATTTGTGTACACATGAACCCTTGGCTGTATAATTTGGACTATTCTTAAACTATTTTGGACTGTTATTAGATTATTTGGAACTATTTTGATAATAGGTTATTTGGACTGTTTTGGACCGTTGTTAGATTACTTTGGCTGTGCCCAGTTTTGCTAAGACGTCATTTTGAAGTTATAAGCTTAAATATCACATGAGCTCACAAGTAGTTGTTTAAGTTCCTATTGTATCAGTTGGCACTAGTTTAGTACATAATCCTTTTGATTAAATTTAAAAAAAAATTAGCATAAAAATAAAGAAAACCTTGATCATGTTTACTTCAAACCTGTACATCATTTCGAATTTGACCCTGGGCCCAATATAACAGCTGGGCGGTATAAGCTTAGGCCCAGTTGTACAAGAATCAATCTAATATTTGTAGACTGACAGTTACCTATTTGCCTATTCATGGAGTCTAGTGCCAATTGGGCTCACGCTGAGGCCCAGTTGCATTACAGCAGTCTTATAGAGCTAATTGTTTATTTTCTTACTCCTGTGTTCCTTTTAAGGCCCCATAAATGCTGAAAATTTCAAATTGCAAGGCGCGAAAAGCCCATAAATGTTGGATTCCTTTTAAGGCCCAGAAACTATATTAGGAATATGGGGGAATTAACTTGCAAATATAAATTTAGGTTTCGAATTAGGTGGCGGGTTCAAATTAAGAGGGTTTCCCCCTTTTGTTTGAATTCGGACTTGAATTCGGGGTCCGAATTTATAAATGTAAATTAATTAGGCCCTTTAGAGACAAAAAATAGCTAAAAATCTTAGTTTACTTTAGAATGGCCTTTTAAAAATAAATTGAGATGAGCCTCGCCAAATAAAAAATACGTAAGTTGCGGGGCCCTCATTAAAAGTTTAATTAGAAATACTTAGCATTCGGAGCGTGCCGTTTAGCGAATTTCGCGGCCCTTCACAAAGTTAAAAAGACGTTAGTCACTTTAGGCGTGTTTTTAATAATTTTACTTTCCTAAGTACTGGTGTGCATTTCATGCGGCCCAAATCCAAATCCAAAAACGTCGAATATGAATGGGTCGAGGATCCGGGTGCATTTCATGTGACGTGATCCGAAAATATATTTTTTAAAAGCGGCAAATAATTATAAAATTGCACTATAGGTTGGAATATGTATAAAAATTAAATTTTAGCTATTTATAATAATTTAAGCGACCATGCTAGAACCACGGGATCCGAGGGTGCCTAACACCTTCCATCGGGTCAACAGAATTCCTTACACCGAATTTCTGGTTCGCAGACTCCAATTGGGAAGTCGACAATTTTCCTCGATTTGGGATTTAAATTAAACCGGTGACTTGGGACACCAAAAGCCAATCCTATTCCAAGTGGCAACTCTAAAAAAAATCCCATTTCGAATAATATCACTTTAAATGGAAAAACTCCCTTATACATTATCCTCCGGGGTAGGTGTAAAAAAGGAGGTGTGATAGCTCTGGCGACTCTGCTGGGGAAACAAACTCAGAATTTCGATTCAGGGTTCAAGAATTCGAGCTTAGTATAATTGTTATATTTGGCTCTATCTGATTTTTCTACATGTTCCATGCTATATGTGCTAAATGTTTTACCGCTTTGATATTTGTTGAATTGTATATATAAACTGTTACGAATCCCTTCCTCTCTCTGAGTCTTCTACATCATGGAGAAGGATGCACTTCGTGTAGCTTCTCTTCTGTTTAGAGTCTTTCCCCATTTAGAACGAGGTTTGGATAAGTTGCTAAGCCGACGGAGCTTCTGTATCCCCGGTACGCTGCCCCCCCGGGCTCAAGTTGTCTGCTCGAGTAAGCCAGATCTAGAACAATAAACCCAGGGCTTAAACCTAGAATAACAAAGCCTCATACCGGATCCCTAGTAGGAACGTTTGTTTGCATCACGTGCATTTGGCTTAAGGGACTCAACACAGGGGTTGGGTCCGTCTAGGACAGGTGACCTGAAATGAAAAGACCATCCTGATGCATATTACGTGCTACTTGGATATCTGTCTGTTCGACTTGCATGTTGACCGGCTTCTAGAATAGAGAAAGAAAATAAAAAAAATCAAAAAAAAAGAAAAAAAAAGAGAGGTAGATATTTAGAAAATTCTGAAACTCTGCCGAAACTCCGAAAAAAAAGTCATTTCAAAATGAGCCAAAATTTTCAAGTGCCATGCTTCCCGTGTTCCGTCAAATCTGACCGAACTACGCGGGTTTGATTCTCACCGGATGTGAGATACGTAGGCAAACCTCATCGGTTCCGACCCCAATTTTCAAAAAAATCCAAAAATATTTTCCTTTAGTTCATTCTTTTAAAATCGTTCCTTAGAAAATTCAAAAAAAAAGAAGGTAAAAGTAGTTTTTAAACTCAAAAAAAAAATAGTTTCCTTCTTTCTAATGTCTTTCATACGGAAAAAGAAAATTCAATAAAAATCAAAATCCAAAATACGGGTTTCCTTCATTTTGAAGTATTTAAAATAAACATAAAAAAATCAGAAACAAAAATCCAAAAAATTTCTTCTCTTGTCTAGAAGTTTTTCTTTTTTAAATGTCGATAAAAATTTTGAAAAAAATTGAAGTCCAAAAAATATTTTGCTTTTTTAGAAGTACTTTTGTAAATAAATAAAAGATCATAAATTCATGATATTTTCCTTTAAAAGTCTCTCTTTTCAAAATTAAGAGGTTACATCCAAAATCCAAAAATATTTTCTTTCTTCCTTAGAAAAAGAGAAAACAAATGAAAATTCAAACAAAAAAAAATATATTTTCTTTACTTTTGAAATTCCCAAGGTCAAAAAAAAATAAAAATTCCCTTTATTCTTTTAAAGTATTTTTAGAAAATTCAAAAACAAATCATCAAAAAAAAAAAAAAAAATTTTGCCTTAAAGCTCAATGGTCTAAATTTTATACAAAAAAGAGTTAGTTTACTCAAATCTTCTCGAACTAACCTGGTTTGATTCTCACCTGATGTGAGATGCGTAGGCAACCCTCATCGGGTCCAACCTCCCCTTTGCAAAAATAGCCCCAAAAAAATATCAAAATTTTAATTTTGCCATAAATAAGTCGGGTGATGCCATTCTTGTTAAAATAAGCTGAATGTCCCCAAAAGGGCGTCGGAAGGCTGTTTTTGCAAGAATAGCCACCCTGAGTCATTTTAAATGGTTGGCAAGCACAGCCTTAAAATCTCCCTCCCGGAAGTGCTGAAAGGTCGTATCTGCAAAACCGAGTCTTTGTTTGCTTAAATAATTTTTTTGTTTTTAAAAATAGCCACTTTTTCCTTTTAGGTAAAAAATAAATCATTAAAATACTCCTTAGATGTATTTCTTTCACAAATAAAAAATATTAAAAAAAAACAAATTTTGAAAAATTGAGTCCGAAAATATTTTTGCTCAAAAATCCAAAACATTTTCGTAAAAGTCCCTCTTCCGAAAATTAAGAGGCAATTTTCAAAAAAAAAAAAATTCTTTCGTGTTAGAAAAAAAGAAAATAAATGAAAACAAAAATATTTCTTTTACTTCTAAAATTCCCAAAATTCCAATAAAAATAAAAGAAATTTTTAGAAGTTTTTCTTTAAAAAAACCAAAAGAGAAATCAAAATAAAAAATATTTCCCTTAAAGCATTTCTTTCAAAAATACTAAAATGAGTTAGCTTATTTACCTTATTTTTGCATTTATTTGCAAGAACTACACTTGGTCTGATTCTTGCGGGGCCATGATACGTAGGCAATCTACATAAGATTTGACCGTAACTCTAAGGAAGAAAAAAGAAGAAGAAAAGAAAAAACAAAGAAGAAATATGAGGGAAGCAAATAAAAGGAAACAAGAGAGAAAAAGGAACACAAAGGAAGAAAATAAGGCATTGAGTGAAAAACCGAAAAAAAAGCAGAAAATGAAAATAAAGAGAGAAAAGAGGGAAAAGAAAATGAGAGAAAACAAAACAAAAAGAGAAAGAAAAGCGAAGGGAACAAAAGAACAGCCGGGATGACGCATGCAACCTTAGCAAACATA
The DNA here is from genome assembly GCA_026770625.1 of Nicotiana glauca. Taxonomy (NCBI): domain Eukaryota; kingdom Viridiplantae; phylum Streptophyta; class Magnoliopsida; order Solanales; family Solanaceae; genus Nicotiana; species Nicotiana glauca. Next base: position 40,034 of record MU724029.1, on the reverse strand, counting down.
TAGATATTCATTTAACTGTATAAGTGCATCACACTCCAATATACGGTTACCTATCTGTTATTTGTTTCAAACTAACCGTTGTTGCTGCCATCTCCAGTCCAGCTTTTAGAAATGGTGGTTGGTTTGTGGTAAGCTGGCATCACATTAATACTTCACCAAATCAAGAGGCAGTATAGAAATGTCCACAGATATGACTCTACCTGTAATTCCCATATCCGAAGACAGCCCCATCTCGGGGGTCCCGGCCTCTGAGTCCCTTACAACTGAAAAAAATCGGATATTGTGCCTACGACTCATGGAAATGTGGGATGTTTGGAACAATGGAAAGGAACCTCCAAGCACTATCCCCGGATTCCCGGAGCTATTTCCTAGATCTGGAGGTGCTACTACTGTCCCCATTAGCCACCCAAACACTCTGTTGGGGCAACCTACTATAACTGCTCACTTCCTAGGAACACCTTCTGAGGTTTGCCCCCAGGTATTCCCATCTGGGACAGCTCCCAACATCTTTATGGCCCTACCATGCACCGCAACAACACAACCATCACTTTCCCAAGCATGCTTTCAATCCATCCGTTTTTACCTTTCAAAATCCTGTCTTTCAGGCTGACCCTCCTTAGTATCCTCAATATACTTACTCTCAGCCACCACCATATGAGCTTAAGCCAGGGCAAGATAAAACTCCCAAAGCTCCTGAGCAGGACGAGATGGCGAAAAGAATGAGAAGCCTTAAGCAGAGCTTAAAGAATATGCCAGGTTTAAGCGGGCAGAAAAGTGTTTCTTACACTAATCTGTATAGGGAGTTTGATCCAGCCTTAAAATCTATAATTGCTATCGCTGATGCGAAAGAAAGCCAAAGGTGGCCTCGAAGCAAGAGGAAGGGGAAAAGAAGAGCAAAATCACCGAGATAGAACCAGAAAAGAAAATTGACTTGAAAAAAGGAACACAAATGTACGGACCCAAGCAAGCCTATGTGGTGTGGGGGACAATCAAACCACCTCGGCTGAGTGAGCCAGTGGTTAGTGGACGCGTACCACAGAAGCCTATGACGAACCCTGATGCGGTACCATGGAATTATCATCAGACGGTGGTTACGTACAAGGGTAAAAAGATCTTGGGAGAGCTGCTAGAAAACCCTCATGTTGAGAAATATTCAAATGTAGAGGAGGTAAACAATGCCACCAGAAGGCGTTTCCCGCCTAAGAAGCCTGTGAGTGCTGAGGAAGTCAAGCCTAAGTACAGTAAAGAGGAAAATGATGAGGTTTTCACGGCTGAAGAAAGTGAGGAAATACGTGGGGCAATGAGGAAAATACTCTACGAAACCCACATGGTCCAGCCGGGAGAAGGGACTAGCACCGTTGAGGTGCTCTACATGGGACCAGATGCTAAACTCGAAAATTGGAAAGCTATGCCATTCCCGATCAGGCGGGAGTCCCGGTAAACTAGCCCTGTCACCTTTTCTGCATCCCGAGTTATTCCATGGTGTAACTTGGATGTTACTTTTAGTTTCTTGTCTTTAAATTCCCGAATGTGAACCATGTTATCTTCAAAATTCCAAGAAATGAAATCAATATTTAATCGTTCATTTTTTTTTATTCTTTCTGATTTTGCTATTTTTTCTCCTTCATTTCTTCTTTTTAGCTCTAATAATGCAGCTTTAAATAACATGACATGCTTGCGGACTTCACGCCCAGACTCAAACATGCTGTCTAACGTTGGAATAATGAATCAAGAGTCAAAATGAAAAGAAGGTAACCTTGAGGAAATAAAACAAAGAATTGGAACAATTGAAGGAAAATTTGTTCGCGGGTTGGAAAGTTCCATACATTACAACCACAAGAGTACTGCTAAAAGAGTATTCTCTACTCAGGGCACATCCAGATAGTTGTATCAACAAAGAAAGGCCCGCGCTTACGACAAGAAAGTACGGCTCAGGAATTTTGAAATGGGACAACTGGTGTTAAGATGCATTCTCCCTCATCATCAGGAAGTCGAGAAAATTTGCTCCGAATTGGAAGGGTCTATACATAATCCGGAAAATATCGCCAAGAGGAGCACTGTATCTGGGAGACATCAAAGGAAATGATCCTGAAACAGCAGTCAATGCAGATGTGGTAAAAAGGTACTATGTCTAGGCCTTTACGGTGATGGCTTTTGTGCAATTGAGACGACGAAGGCTTTTCTTCTCGCTATCCAAACACCATCAATCTTTTGTAAACCCGTTGAGCTTTGGTCACCCTCTTTGGAACGCGGAAGTACAAAAAGAAAAAAAAAGAGACATGACAAACAAAAAAAAAGAGAAAAAGAAAAGAAAAGAAAAGAAAAGAGAAAGAAAAGAAAAGAGAAAGAAAAGAAAAGAAAAGAAAAGAAAAAAAGAAAAGAAAAGAAAAGAAAAGAAAAGAAAAGAAAAGAAAAGAAAAACAAAACAAAACAAAACAAAACAAAACAACAAAAGCGTAGTTGTCTGAACTACGTTCGACTTGATTCCGAAAGGATACATAGGCAGCCTCTCCCTGAAGTTCAGTCACACCAAAACAAAAATCTCAATTCCCCCAAAAAAGATGAAACTGGGGCAGATGATATAATGGTTCGGCCATGAATCCGCCGAAATGGTTCCAAAGTTGTAGTTCCGCCCAAAATCCTTTTTACCCAAAAGACCTCGTCCAAGTCCTTCCGATCAATTGGCAAAGGCAGGGAAGTGTAAAACGTCATTGTTGGAATCTGACACAATGCAAATTGAGAGAAATAAAATGAGAGAGTCTTATTGGTGAAAACCTTCGGGCACATAAGGCGATAGTGAGTAGAGAAAATGAAAATGAGAGAGTCCGCTTAGTGAAAACCCGCAAAGAGCACTATCGAGCGACGGTGAGAAGAGAAATGAGAGAGGTCGATTGGCAAAAACCCGCAAAGGGCGCTGTCGGCCGAAAAGAAGATATCTCATCACTAAAAGAGTCCTGGCAAGGTTACCTGGTTTTGAAATGCGGATCAATGGGTTCACGAGAAGCTGTAAAGTTTGTGTGTTTCGGGCGTCCAGTCCAAGAAGTATGTCATGTTCATTTGAAGCCAGCATGCACACCCTAGATAAGTTCTTCTTTTCCCCCAAAAGGGACGCTTCTCTTTAAACTCATTCGCTTGCCTTTTGTATATTTCTTCCTTGAATCCCTTTCGATTTAACACTGATTCCGGAATTACTACAAAGAAAGGTGGCGGGATCAGTTCTATCAGGCTCCGCTTGGCAAAAGCCGAAGAAAATACCCATCCTCAGCGGGTGCGTCAGACCAATCCCGACTGACCATAGGGGTTGGTGGTTTCAAAGTAGAGACATTTGAAAAAAAAAAGGGAAGTCAAAGGCAAAGGTCCCAAAGGCAGAATGAAGTGAAAAGGCCAGAGCCCACACGGGCGAGTCATAATGAAATCCTGAGAGTTGAACCCGGTCGGTTTGAAAAGAGATTCACCCTCAAGGCCAACAAGCAGTAAAGTTCTCAACGGAAAGGGGGCCGGGATCAAGCAATTGGGATGATCAAGGCCACAAAACCAACCACCATTTCAAACTAACAAATGTTCTTTATGTAAAAAATTGAAACAGGTGCAATAAAAAGCAACCGTGCAAAAGGCAGGTGCAACCAAAAGAAAGAAAAATGCGCAAGTGCTGAAACAGCTTCGCAGCAAATAATCAATGCAAAAGGGAAGTTTCCTCCAAGTTCTTTCCTGCTTTTAATCAAAATAAAGAAAAGAGATAACAAAAGAAGAAAATCCCAAAAGAGGTTAGTTTAGAATTCCTAATACCAACCTGGTACTTTGTTAGCCAACTTTAGGGCTCCAATCCCTGAGTTGAGCTTTTTTTCCTTTAGCTAACATTAGGGCTCCAATCCCTAATTTGAGCGTTTTTACCCTTAGCCAACATTAGGGCTCCAATCCCTGAGTTGAGCGTTTTTCCCTTAAGCCAACATTAGGGCTCCAATCCCTGAGTTGAGCGATTTTTCCCTTTAGCCAATATTAGGGCTCCAATCCCTGAGTTGAGCATTTTTACCCTTAGCCGACATTAGGGCTCCAATCCCTGAGTTGAGCATTTTTTCCCTTTAGCTGACATTAGGGCTCCAATCCCTGAGTTGAGAATTTTTTTTTCTTAGCCAACATTAGGGCTCCAATCCCTGAGTTTAGCATTTTTACCCTTAGCCAACATTAGGGCTCCAATCCCTGAGTTGAGCATTTTTCCCTTTAGCCAACATTAGGGCTCCTATCCCTGAGTTGAGCATTTTTCCCTTTAGCCAACATTAGGGCTCCAATCCCTGAGTTGAGCGATTTTTCCCTTTAGCCAACATTTAGGGCTCCAATCCCTGAGTTGAGCAATTTTTTCCTTTAGCCAACATTAGGGATCCAATCCCTGAGTTGATCATTTTTTCCTTTAGACAACATTAAGGCTCCAATCCCTGAGTTGAGCGTTTTACCCTTAGCCAACATTAGGGCTCAAATCCCTGAGTTGAGCGTTTTTAGCCAACATTAGGGCTCCAATGCCTGAGTTGAGCATTTTTCCCTTTAGCCAACATTAGGACTACAAAATCTGATTGAAGTCACAAGCTCCGTTGATCCTGCTTTGACCCAATGCTGCATGAAGAAATAAACACCTACAACTTGCGAGCATCAAGATCCAGATCGAAGTCCACAGCCAAATCAGCTAAGACTCAAGATCAAGCTTCAAGAAAATTATAGATAGGATTCTTGTAACTCATAGTTGATAGGCATAGCTAGCTTAGCTTTGATTTTCCTTTTGGTGTAATAAGGAAGTCAGCAAGCAGTAGCAGCAGCAACAGCAGTGAAAGTCACAGCTCCTGGTAGTCCCAACTACCAAACCTTCCAGAACTACACTGACCTGATTCCTTTATAGCCAAGGATATGTAGGCAACCTTTGAAGCAGGGTTCGGTCAGACGATTTTCAAAACGCTTCTCATGGAGTGCCGAGCAGGCAAAAATCCTTCATAGTGCTCATCTATCTTTGCCCGAAAACCCTTCGTGTCTTTGAGCAAAGAGGGGCAGCTGTGAGCACGTGATTTTTGCCATGCTGAATTTACTCCTATAAAATCTTTAGAATTAGAATTTTTCTTTTATTATTTGAATTTTTAGGAATTAATTGCATGATTTTGTGTCTCGTCTGCATTTTTGTGTGCATTTTAGTTGCCATAATTCACAAAAAGTACAAAAATAGTATATTTGCATTTAGAATTCGACTTTATGTTTTTAGTCAATTAATATTACTAAAATAAGAGAAAAATAATAAAAATAGTCTTTTTACAATTTTAAATTTACCTTTTATATTTTTTGATCTAGTTTCCTCTTGAATTAGGAATTAGTTAATTAGTATCATCTTAGATTCAATTTGGGACTTTTATTTTACATAATGAAATTAGAAAATAAAAAAAATGATAATAAGTAAAATACAAAAATAAATACAAAAAAGGAAGAAAAAAGAAAAAAGAAAAGAATAAAAAGGATTAAAAGAAGGCATGGTCTTGATAAAAGACCAAATTTTGGGCCAAAGTCCAATTCTAGCCCAAAAGTCACCTAAAATCGGACCAAACCCCAAGCCCAGTCCACAAAAAATCCGGCCTGCCCCTCATTTAAATGAAACGACGCCGTTTGGCGTCGTTTGATCTGGGCCATTGATTTTCCCTCATCCAACGGCCACGATTGATCCTTCAATTTTAAATACAACTGTCCGAAAATAAACCCAAACCCTAAGACACATGTTGCCTTCCTCGTACCAACCCTCTCTCCTGTAACGCCAGCACCTCCCCCCGTCGTATCTCCGTCGTCCCCCGCCGGCCGGAAATCGCTTCAGCCGGCGGCGATGCTCCGATGGACCCTACAATTACACCACAGACACTCCTCCACCCCCTCTTTCCATATCCACAACCCATTTCCCTCAAACCACAACCAAACTCGTCGGATATTCAACCAAAATTGTCCGGCCAAAACTCAACCTTCTCCGTTCACCCTCAAATTAACACCGTAGGACTGCCATAGCCTCCTCTTTCAAACCCCAAAGCCCCGTCCCTCGAATTTGACTGGAGTCCCTCGAATATTAAATCAAAATTTTCCGGCAAAACCTTAGTCCACCCAAACCTCCCCAAATTGATACCTGATAACCCCCATACCTCCCTCATCACGAATCCATGGGTCTTAACCTCCGAATATTCCCCAAACCTCTCGAATCTTTTTTTAAAATCTGAAGTTTGAGCAAGGTCACCTCCTTCTCTGATTTGGATACGATTTCACCATGATCTGATGTTATTCAACAATTCTTGACAAGAATGGTTGATTAATATCACGTCGTGGTCGAAATTGGAAAGGCACTAGGGTCCGGGTTCAAATCTTTGGTGAGTCTTCTGATTTTAATTTGTTTTTGTTTGTTTTGTTTTCAATAATTACAATTCTTCATTTAGGATCGTTTATCTTAAACTCCATAAACCCTTTAGATTTTCTGATGTTTTTTCCTGATTCGATTCTGTGACGACCCGGACCGTCGTTACGTGAGTTACCGCCCCCGTTTCTCCCATATTATGTTGCTCTATGTTTCAATATCAGTATTTGAGTTGATCGAATAGAATTGAATTGGTTTTAGTTGGAAATGAGGCACTTAGCCTCTTAGAAGGAAGCTTGTTTTGGAAAAGTCAACCAGAAGTTGACTATATAGTTAGAGGGCTCGGATGTGAATTTCGGTGATTTTGTTAGCTTCGGGGATGATTTGTGACTTAGGAGTGCGATCGGAATTGATTTTGGAGGCTCGGTGCAGAATAAGGCTTGAATTGGCGAAGTTAGCATTTTGGCGATATCCGGTTGAAATGTGAGATTTTGATCCGAGGGTCGGAATGGAATTCCGAGAGTTGTAGTAGCTCCGTTAGGTGATTTTGGATATTCATGCAAAGTTTCAGGTCATTCGGAGGTGTTTAGGTCGGGTTTTTGATCGAATGTGCAATTCAGAAGTTTTTAAGAAACTTAGGCTTTGATCTGATCAAAATTGAGGATTTTGATGTTAACGATAGTGTTTTGATGATTCGATCAAGTTTGGATAGGGTATTAGATCATGTCTGTTCTTTTGGTTGAGGTCCCGGGGGCCTCGGGGTGATATCGGGTGTTAAAAACGAGAAGTTTTGAGTTTGGCTTCAGGTTTGTATTGCTGGTTTTGTTGTTTCCGCATCTGCGGAAAAGGGACCGCATAAGCGGCTCCGCAGATGCGGCGTATTGGTCGAAAAAGCGGTCCTTGAAGGACCAGAGTTTTCCGTAAAAGCGGACGTGGATCCGCAAATGCGGCGACCGCAGAAGCGGTTCTTGACCGCAAAAGCGGTCCAGTGGATTTTTAAGTCAGACCGCATAAGTGGACAGTTGGGTCGCGTGTGCGGTAACCGCATGTGCGGTTATTTGACCGCAGAAGCGAAAATCGATCTGGGTTAAGTGAACTGTGGTTCACAATTTTGAAAGAGAAGAAAAATATTTTGGACTTCGACTTAGGAGGTTTCTTGGGCGATTTTGAAGAGAATTCGAAGGGGTTTCACCAGGTATACATTATTGGACTCGGATTATGTTATTATGGTATAAAAACATGGATTAATCACTGAATTTCAAGGAATTAAAGGTTAAAAATGGAGGTTAGGGCTTGAAACTTAAGAGAGTTTAAATGTGGGTTTTGAAGGGGCAATTGAACCCCGATTTTGGTAAATTTGATATGTATAGACTCGTGGTGAGATGAGGAATTCGGTGATGTAAATTTCATAATTTTTCGAGAAGTGGGACCGGGGCTCGGGTCTTGCCTACTTCGAGATTTTTGGTATTTTTCGAGTTCTTTTGATTGGGTTATATTTCTTTAGCCTATTGTAATATATTCGTTGTGGTTTTCACCAGATTCGATGCGTGAGGAGGTGGATTTCAGAGGAAAAGGCATAGAGGACTAGTCTTGTGGCCGGTTTGAGGTGAGTAATAGATGTAGATGATGACCTGAGGGTTTGAAACCCCGGTATATCACACTGTGACACTATATTGAGGCGAGACACGTACTCTACGGTGAGTGCGGGGTCGTTTGTGATCGGGGACTATAGCTTAGTCCGTCCGAGTGATGTTCGTATTGTGTTATTGATTATAAATTGATTAGTAAGCATCCTACTTGGATTGCTATGAGCATATTTGGGTTGTGTGCCGATTATTTGGATCGCTTAGGGATTATTATCATTGTTTCCATGATGCTTAGCATGTTTTCATGATATCAGTCATGACCTGAGTTAAACACTATCTCGAAATGACTAATAAATTTCTAAAGTTTTAAACACTTAATCTATAATTCCTAATAATTGGAACTGAAAATGATAAACTTGACTGTGCCTGTGTAGCTTACATGCATATATCTGGACTGAGTGTGGATCGAGCTGCACGCCGCAGCGAATGCTACGATGATATTGCGCTTGGGCTGTAGGAGCCCCTCCGGAGTCTGAACCCCCACAGTGAGTGCGGGTACCCAAATAGATCGGGTTGCGTGCCTCAATGGTCATGTGCATTGCGTTGCATTGCATTCAGGCATCGATATCAATCTGTTTTACCTGTCATTGCTTGCTACTGTTCCACCGTTAAATTGTGTTGAATTGTTGGTTATAGCTTTGCATTGTTATATTACGGGATTTCTTACTTTGAGCCATTATATATGTCTATTATCACTGAGTTGGAAGTACTCACTTTACTCCCTACACCATGTGTGCAGATTCAGGTGTTCCGGGAGCTTAGTTGAGCTGTTTGCTGCTTCCCAGAGTATCAGGAGTTGTCGAGGTAGTTGCCTGACGTCCGCAGGACCCGACTCCTCTCCTTATCCTTTTATCTTCCCATATTCTAGACTTATGTACTATTGTGGATTTACTACTCTGTTTCATTTAGAGGCTCTAGACTCATGACCCCAGGTCTTTGGGAGATATTGGCTATGTCAGTGTTTCAGACTATTTCTATTTAAATTAATCGGTGAATAGACTTAACAAACTGCTAATTTCATGTTGTTACTCAATAATGGGACTTGTGATTGGGTTGTGTGTATTGATTGGTCGGGCTTGCCTAGCAATTGTGTTGGGCTCTATCACGACCGGGATTGGGGTCGTGACACTTGTCACGACCCAATTTCCATATCCGGTCATGATGGCGCCTCTCATGAAGACAAGGCCAGCCAACTAACCCAAATCCTCTCTTTAACAATTATTAAACATAAATAAATGAATAATACGACTTAAGGGCATGTATAATTTATATTTACCACCCAACACAACCCGACCGGGTATCACAAATCACGAGCATCTAAAGAAGACTGAACACAACTACAGGGCCAATAATAATATACAAAGTAAAATTTTGAAATCAAAGGACAAAGTTGATGCCGCGAACGCTGGCGGTCACCTTGCTCAGCTTCAATAGAAATACCTTTAATTCGCTAATAACCCGCTACCGGGTGAACAATACCTGCAACTACACGCGAGGTGCAGGGAGTAAAGTCAGTACTCCAACTCAATGAGTAATAAGAGTAAATAATAACTAAGCGGTAAGAAAACACGTAAAACACTCCATCATGCTATATAGGACAGTACAACCTGGAGAGAAAAACAGTAAAACCGTGAAAATCCTTTAGAAACATCTAGCTCAGTTAAAAATCTCTTTTAAAAATATCCTTTTTCCACCAGTTAAGCATATGAATGCGATATCAGGTAGTGCAAGTCCGCACACAAGTCAGCCCCTCGGGCACAACACTCTATTAACGATAACACCAGGGTATCTAGTACACAGTGCAAGAAATAGCATGGATGCCAATGATATGAGAGTGCTGAATGTCATGCCACGTAGTACAAATAAGAATCAATGCGTGAATGTAATGCAATGCACATGACCGCTGCGGTGCGCAGCCCGATCCATTTGGGTACCCACGCTCACTATGGGGGTTCAGACTCTGGAGTGGCTCCTACAACCCAAGCGCAATATCAATATACGTGCCGCAGTTCTCCACTCTCTTTTTGGAGAAGTACGTGTCGCAGTCTCATAGGGAGGAGCTGCGTCGTCAGTTCGAGTGGTTGATTCAGGGGGACATGACTGTGACCCAGTATGAGTTGAGGTTTACGCAGTTAGCTCGGCATGCTACTTGGATGATCCCGACAGATCAGGAGAGGATTAGGAGGTTCGTGGATGGCCTCAACTATCCAATTCGCATTTTGATGACTAGAGAGAGGGTTGTAGCCGCCTCGTTTGAGGAAGTAGTTGACATGGCTCGTCAGATTGAGATAGATCGTCGTCGGGAGCGTGAGGAGAGAGAGGCCAAGAGGCCTCCAGGTTCAGGTATCTTCAGTGGTGCTCCATCTAGGGGCTAGTTCCAGCGTGGCAGAGGTCGTTCCTTCAGACCTCCTCAATCAGGTCGTACAGAGTCCAGTGGGGCTTCTTCAGGCCGTGGTCATCAGGGATATCAGCAGGGCCAGTCTTCACTTAGCGCCCTTCCAGCTTAGAGCTCTACTCCTGCCTCTTCAGCCCAGGGTTCGTCTGCAGCGAGGGGTTCTCTTCAGTCCCCTTCTCCAGCTCTGGGTCGTTGCTACGAGTGCGGTGAGTTTGGTCACATGAGGAGACAGTGTCCTCGGCTTTGTGGTGGTCAGTCTCAGTAGAGGGATCGACCCTCATCTTCTACTCCTGTTTCATCAGCACCCACTCAGTCAGCTAGGGGTGGAGGCAAGGTAGCCAGAGGCCACCCCAGGGGTGGAGACCGGACTGGCGGTGGTCAGGATCGATTCTATGCTCTTCCAGACGGGAGGGACGCCATTGCATCCGATGCTGTTATCACAGGTATTATCTCAGTCTGCCACAGGGATGCCTCTGTTTTGTTTGATCCGGATCTACCTATTCCTATGTATCTTCATATTTTGCTCATCATTTGGGTACGACCCGTGGTTGTCTTGCCTTGCCTGTGCACGTATCTACCCCGGTAGGTGATACTATTATTGTGGATCATGTATATCGATCATGTCTGGTGACTATTGGGGGTCTGGAGACCCGAGTTGACTTGTTATTGTTGGGCATGGTAGATTTTGATGTGATTCTGGGTATGGATTGGCTATCCTCATACCATGCTATTCTGGACTGTCATGCCAAGATAGTTACGTTGGCTATTCCGGGTGTTTCGAGAATCGAGTGGTGAGGTATGACTGATTATGTGCCCAGCAGGGTGATTTCTTTCTTAAAGGCCCAGCGGATGGTTAGGAAGGGTTTTTTATCGTATTTGGCTTTCGTGAGAGATGTCGGAGCTGAGACTCCTAGTCTTGATTCAGTTCCTATTGTGAGGAATTTCTCTGATGTGTTTCTAGCAAACCTGCCGGGCTTGCCTAGCAATTGTGTTGGGCGCCATCACGACCGGGATTGGGGTCGTGACAGATTCTATTAGTTTAAATGTTTAGATGTTAGCTTAATTTTGATTAGTTTAGGCATTGGTTGAATTTTGTTGTTATCTTCGTGTTTTAAGTTTTTCTGTTGGTTTAATTTGATGATTCAAATTAGTAATTGTTCAAGTAAATAGTTTATACAGTAATTGGTGCTTATAATTTCTTACTTTGTTCTGTTTTGATTAGTTTAATTGTTAAGGGTTAGTTTAATTCCAATTAGCTCCAATTATTAGTTTAGTTGAATTTTGCTTTTAGTTTACCTTGATTCAATTGGTAATTAGCTTAGTTTTAATTGTTTTTCAATTTAGTGTTTATTTTTTCAAATTAATTAGGCTTGTTGATTGGTTATAGCTGATTTAGGTTCACTAGGACTAATTATAATTAATTTTTAACTCAAGTAAAGGGGTTGTTTGGTTTAGTAATTTTAGGAGGCAAGTAAGGGTAATTTGGGCATAGGAAAGGGCTGGTTTGTTAAGACATAGTAATTTTAGAACTCAAGCAGGGGTAGTATAGGTTTTTCATATCTAAAAGAACACCCTAGGGCCTTCTAGAAGGGGGCCTTAGTGTAAGTTTCTGCATTTTTAGTACAGTAACTTGGGTAACAAGCCATAAAATTAGGGATTAAGGTCCAATTTTTGAAAATAAAAAGGGGAGAAAATGAGTAAAACCCTTCTAGAACATTCTGCCTATTTCTTGCCTTTAAAAGACAGCCCTAGTGCCTTGATTAACAAGTGTCAATCCTTGAAAATTCCCAAAGTTTTAGACCCTTTGAAAAATTCCCAAGTTTAGAAACTCTGAAAATTCCAAAAAAAAATTCCAGCTTCTAATTCTCCCAAAAACCATCTCTACAAAGCTGATCTTCTAAATTTGAATTTTGAATCCAAAAGAATTCAAATCTGAATTTCAGATCTCATTTCCCATCCAAAAAACCAAAAACAAACAAAAATCAGTAGAAAACTTTAAAAACACTGTTTCATTAAGATCTTCTAGGTTAATTTTGAGTTTCAGGTATTGAAGTTCATTTCATAGCTCGTTTCTTAATTGTTGAAACTTCAGAAGTGGTTTTGGTCAATTTCAAGTTGAATTTGTGTTATTTGGGTCGAGTTTTGGTGTGTTTGGATTGCTAGACTTCATTTGTACATTAGTCCTGGGCTTTGAGACTAGTTTTGAGCTGTCGTGACTGGCTATTTGCTCCTGTTGTTTAATCAAATTGCTGCTGACCTTTCTCCTTTCCTTTATTTCATTATAATCCAGGTACACGCTCAAACTTGGCTTGATGTAACTTTGAAGTGAAGATGAAATAAAATATGTTCATACATTTGATTACTGAATTGTGCTTATGTAGTAATAGCTAAGTAGATCTAGAAGTTTAAAATGATTTAATCTAATTTGTGTACACATGAACCCTTGGCTGTATAATTTGGACTGTTCTTAAACTATTTTGGACTGTTATTAGATTATTTGGAACTGTTTTGATAATAGGTTATTTGGACTGTTTTGGACCGTTGTTAGATTACTTTGGCTGTGTCCAGTTTTGCTAAGACGTCATTTTGAAGTTATAAGCTTAAATATCACATGAGCTCACAAGTAGTTGTTTAAGTTCCTATTGTATCAGTTGGCACTAATTTAGTACATAATCCCTTTGATTAAATTTTAAAAAAAATATTAGCATAAAAATAAAGAAAACCTTGATCATGTTTACTTCAAACCTGTACATCATTTCGAATTTGACCCTGGGCCCAATATAACAGCTGGGCGATATAAGCTTAGGCCCAATTGTACGAGAATCAGTCTAATATTTGTAGATTGACAGTTACCTATTTGCCTATTCATGGAGTCTAGTGCCAATTGGGCTCACGCTGAGGCCCAGTTACATTACAGCAGTCTTATAGAGCTAATTGTTTATTTTCTTACTCCTGTGTTCCTTTTAAGGCCCCATAAATGCTGGAAATTTCAAATTGCAAGGCCCGAAAAGCCAATAAATGTTGGATTCCTTTTAAGGCCCAGAAATTATATTAGGAATATGGGGGAATTAACTTGCAAATATAAATTTAGGTTTCGAATTAGGTGGCGGGTTCAAATTAAGAAGGTTCCCCTCTTTTGTTTGAATTCGGACTTGAATTCGGGGCCCGAATTTATAAATATAAATTAATTAGGCCCTTTAGAGATAAAAAATAGTTAAAAATCTTAGTTTACTTTAGAATGGCCTTTTAAAAATAAATTGAGATGAGCCTCGCCAAATAAAAAATACATAAGTTACGGGGCCCTAATTAAAAGCTTAATTAGAAATACTTAGCATTCAGAGCGTGCCGTTTAGTGAATTTCGCGGCCCTTCGCAAAGTTAAAAAGACGTTAGTCACTTTAGACATGTTTTTAATAATTTTACTTTCCTAAGTACGGGTATGCATTTCATGCGGCCCAAATCCAAATCCAAAAACATCGAATAAGAATGTGTCGAGGATCCGGGTGCATTTCATGTGACGTGATCCGAAAATACATTTTTTAAAAGCGGCAAATAATTATAAAATTGCACTATAGGTTGGAATATGTATAAAAATCAGATTTTAGCCATTTATAATAATTTAAGCGACCGTGCTAGAACCACGGGATCCGAGGGTGCCTAACACCTTCCCTCGGGTCAACAGAATTCTTTACACAGAATTCTTGGTTCACAGACTCCAATTGGGAAGTCGACAATTTTCCTCGATTTGGGATTTAAATTAAATCGGTGACTTGGGACACCAAAAGCCAATCTTATCCCAAGTGGCGACTCTAAAAAAAATAAATAAATAATCTCATTTCGAATAATGTCACTTTAAATAGAAAAACTCCATTATACATTATCCTTCGGGGTAGGTGTAAAAAAGGAGGTGTGACACTGGCGTTTTAGAAGTCTTGGCGAGTGTCTATTTTTCCGAGCTGCCTGAACTTTTAAAGCACGGTATACTAGAAGTTGACGCCGTCCAATTAGATATCATCACCAGAATTTCCTATAGGAATTGCACCGGAAGTGGTGGAGTTTAATTTTGCAGCTCTCACATTCAAGGTCCATCATATTACCTATCAAATTGGGAAATTGGTGCTATGAGGTTTTCGAAGCTCTCTAGAACCATGGATTCCTATTGATTTTTTTCTGAAATTCCAAAATTAAATTTATTTTTTAGAGTAACCGTGAGCATAGCGGTATTGTGAATTTGATTTAGAAATAAGAGAGAGAAAGAACATTGAAGAAAAAGAGAAAGAAGAAGAATAAAAATAAGGAATGGAAAGGAGGTGGTTGAAAGGAGAAGAAGGGAGATGTGGGTGAACGGATTAATAGCTGGAGGTCTTTTCTCTCTTTCTGTTTTCTTTTTTTAATTTGTAACTTCTTTTTGCTTATTTAGTATTTAAAAGTAGGACCCACAAATAACACATGTCAGGTAAGAAATAGTCTAATATATAATGTGTTGTACATGTCAGCGCAATTGATATACACACACTACTGGATGTATTTATTAGTACTCATTCTGTCAAGTTCGAGTGTCCAAATAAAAATTTTTAAAGTTCATGTATCGCCTTTCAAAATCTCTACAAGTCTAAGTGTCTAGAAAGTCATTCTGCCATGATTATATACTAACTTATTTTAAAAGAGTTAATACCCTAAAACCCCCTTAAACTGTCATATTTTTGTCAGTTTCCTACTTAAACTATTCGATGTCACCAAAACCCCCATGAACTATATTGCCGCTCGTATCAAAACCCCCTCGTTGCTGACCTGGCATGACATGTGTAGATACTCGCTAAAGAGCGCGTGGTAGCTGAAAAAAGCCACCAAAATGGCCCGTATAACATAAAATAATGGTTAATTAGCATAACCCTTTATTTTTAATAAATATTCTCCTTATTGCAGTTATATCCATCTTTCATCCTCAATTTTTTATCATTCTTCCTTATTTTTTTTTGCCTTTTTTCTTTGTTTTTCACTTTCTTCTTCATTTATAACCTTTTTTCTTCAGTTTTCTATATGGGTTTCCTTTGGAAAATTTTCTCCCTCTCTTGTTTCCTCTAAAATTATTTATTCTCTTTCTTATTTTAGTCTTCGTTCATGTCTTACACATATTGTTGAAAGAATACTAAAGGTTTTGATAAAGAATAAAGTTGAATCTCTTAAACCTTTTTTATGTAATATGAAATTAGAGAATGTACTTATTGGGCAATTGATTTTTTATATGAAATTTTATTTTGTGTAATCTTTTTTTATGTAATATAAGATGAATTTTAAGAAATACAACACTATATGTCTTTATTTATATTTTAATTGTGGTACAAAGTTAATATAAATAAGGACTTATCAATTGGAGTCTAGCATAAAGCACAATCACAATTAAACCTAAAATTAACATAGTACATTAGATATTATTTTAGCCAAAACTCCTAGAATTAATCAATCATTCGAGAGTAATATATCATGAGCAAACTATATAAAAACTTTGTACAAACCATAAATTAATATAGTTAGGTAGATGTACCTTTAAAAGTCCAACATGGGATTTTAATATATATGGAAATATAGTTCAGGGGGATTTTGGGGATACCAGATAGTTTAAGTAGATAACTGACAAAAAAATAATAGTTTAGGCGGGTTTTAGGCTGAGTTAAATAGTCACATGTAGTGCTACATAACACGTTTTTTAGACAATTAGGAGCATGTACTAGACGCACCTCTAAGAATGCAATAACGGGTTTTTAATATGAAGTACTCCCTCTGTTCCAGTTCATGTGAATCTATTTCCTTTTTGGTCAGTTCCAAAAAGAATGAATCCTTTCTAAATTTAGAAATAATTTAGCTCAAACTTACAATTATACCTTTTGATGAGAAACTTTTATAACCACACAAATATTCTGGGCCCCTTTTTAACCTGTTTAGGACCACAAATTCCAAAAGTCTTTATTTTTTCTTAAATTTCGTGCCCAGTCAAACAGGTTCACATAAATTAGAACGGAGGAAGTACAATATAGTTCATGGGGTTTTGGGGATACCGAATAATTTAAGTAGGAAACTAACAAAAATTTGATAGTTTAGGAGGATTTTAAGATATGCCTCAGTTTAAAACAATATAAATGGAGAAATTTAAAAATAGCCAGATTTACAACTGGTCATTCAAAAATAGCCCAGTTTCAAAAGTAATCGAAATTTAGTCACTTTTCGTGTAAAGAGAAATCTGAACGAAAATACTGTTCAAAATCCAGAAAATACGCCCGCATATTATACGGGAGTTCCAGCATAGTTATCCTGGAACTCCCGTATAATATGCGGGAGTTCAAGTATAATTATGCTGGAACTCCCGCATAATATATTGGAGTTCCAACAAGTATAAATGTCCAGTATAATATACTGGAGTTTTGAGCATCGGTGCTCCCGTCCCCCATATATTATACAGGAGTCAGCAAAGTATACCGGTCCAGCATAAGGCTGCACTTTTAGGAGGGCCCGGGCCTAAATGGGCCAAACGGGCCGGGCCTGGCGGGCCTGGGCCTGGCGGTCCCGGGCTCGGGCGGTCCCGGGCTTCGTGGGCCTGCTGGGTGGAACCAGCCCGTGACGGGCCTAAGCCCAGCTGGTCCTGGGCTAAAC
>MU724029.1:0-19235 GCA_026770625.1 Nicotiana glauca | reverse complement strand
GACCGGCCCAGGCCCGCCAGCCGGTCCCGGGCTTAGCGGTCCCGGGCTTCGTGGGCCTACCCATTTTAACCGGCCCGTCACGGGCCTAGTGCACCATTAGGCCCAGGACCGCCAGGACCGGCCTGCCAGGACCGTTTGGCCCGTTTAGCCCGCGGGCCCGGTCCGGTCCGGTCCCGGTCCAGGCCCAGCCCACCATACAGCATTAGTCCAGCATAATATGCTGGAGTTCGTACACAAATGCACTGAACTCCCGTATATTATACGGGACCGATCTATGTTGCAGTAAAATAGTGGCTGTTTTTGATTGATTTGGTAAACGCTGGCTATTTTTGATTGACCAGTGCGAAAACTGGCTATACCGTGCTATTTTGACCAAAATATTTGTGCCACTCTTTTCACCAAATTTGATCAAAACTTTTGAATGGATTGTACCTTCCTTGGTTGGAAAAAGGTCCGTCACTTTGATTCATCTTTATTACTTTGTTTCTTTTCGGCTTTACTTTTGATTTCCTTCTCCTACAAGGAAATATACAAAAGCAATTGGAAAAGAGACCTTTTTTTAGCTAATCTATATACTTTGGATAAATCGCGAAGATAGAAATTTCCGTAAGAGTGTTCAAACGTGAAAAAGTGAAAAAAAATTTTATAAAAGAAATATGTGTTCCTCCGCTTTTCTCTACTGAGTTCATCTCGTAGAGAGGAGCTATAATTCAATAGTATGTATATTTATCAAAAGACATACTTGATGACTTTCCTTATGAGTGAGTTCTTAGGTATCTTTAAGTCGAATGTAAAAAGTTATCTTGAAAAAGTTCGATTAATGTTGGTCTGTTGAGGCATTTTTGCTCCGTGAACCCGACTACTATTGAAGCCCAAATCAAAAGGTGTTCAGAATATGTTATACACCTCCACTTAGGACCACATTATTATGCATCAAGATTGTTGCAACATTTTTATACGAATTATTGTTTACTTCACATGTAAATTTTGATGATTATCTGTTAAAATATTGTTAGTTGTGATGTTTCAATCTAGCTGTGTGGCATATGGTAATAATGGAGAAAGATACTAAACTTAAATTTTATGCCTATTAGGATCTTGAATAAAATAATCTTACACATAATGGTTACGGAAAACATACCTGAAGTGGACACATTAATTGGAATTGGTTTCTCGCCCATTGCCCTAACTTTTGTTACCGCCTCCTTAGTAATGAAAAAGAAAGAATAGAATACGATAACCTTAATGGTGAGGAATGGACCAATTTATAAAGATTCTAATTTAATCGGGTATGTCCATCAAGTAACCAATTAGATGGGCGAGATTTATCATTAATTAAATATTAATTACAGGTTTTATTATATTGGAACATACTCATAATAGGAAAATTCTAAAAAAAATTCACTTGGCTCAATAATAACATAATATTAATATCTAATATAAGAACATTAGTTGCGCATAAGCAAATCTCTTCCATAATATTTATCATACATATTATAATACGATAAACCGATTATAACAGTTATACATATAATTTTGTCTACATACTCCCTTCCATATACTACAATATTAGCAACTCATCTTACCAGGTCCATAAGCTATAAAATATTATGGTCCATAATAATGTCTCATTGAGACTGATCCTGTAATATCTCAAAATAATAATGTGTATACCATTATGAGAAAAATAAAATCATTAATGTATACCACAAACACATAAATGAGCTCAGAGTGAGTGTCAAAGTATCATAAATACAACCAAGACCTATTCTATGCACATATTATTTAAATATCTTTGGTTGTAAACCTTTAATGGATCTGCAATCATGAGATGATTTCTAATATGCACAAGTGACACTCTTTAAATTCTGAAGTTTCTCCTTGACAGTAAAGTACTTTAATTCTATATGTTTTGAACCTTTGGAATACTTATAGTTCTTGGAGAAGAATACTGCTGTAGAATTATCACAGTAAATTTTTGGCAGCTTGGTAATGGTGTCGACAACTCCAAGTTTCGATAAAAAAAGTTTCTGTCACGACCCAATTTCACCTCAGGTCGTGATGGCACCCAACACCGTTGTCAGGCAAACCAACGCAGAAGTATTAGTGAATTCTTGTTTTACTTTACTAAAACGGTTACAACAATGTCTTAATTTGAATTTAAAATATGTGATAATTAGCAACATACAATAATAGTTATACAACCCAAAAGAATAGTCAACTAATGTGTGTGCCAAAACTTGGTGTCACAAGTATGTGAGAAACTAGTAGAATATACAAAAGAATAATACTATCCTATTGTCTGAAATAGAGTAGACAGCCAAAAGTAAAGAAAAGACTGCATCGGGCTGCTGAACGACATAAGAAGGGAGCAACTCACCGTGAAATCTCGGCCGGATCAAGGGTATGCACCAGCCTGCTAACCAGATGTACCTGCCTCAGATCATGTACAATAAGTACAGAAGTATAGTATGAGTATATAAACAATATGTACCCAGTAAGTATCATGTCTAATCTCGAAGAAGTAGAGACGAGAGTTCGACTTGACACTTACTAGGGTCAAATTATATGAACAGTGATATACTAAGCATGTATAGCACAAATGGCTAACAATTTACAGCATGAGGCTACAGGTCCTTCCTAGCTGATATCACAGTTAGCCATATACATTTCAGGGCATATAACAAAGTTCTGATCACAGCAATATATCAAGCAATAAGCATATGCAAGTAGTGCCGAGGTCGTACGACCCGATCCAACATAAAAATAAAGTGTGCATTGTCAGAGGGTCGAACGGCGCGAACCATAGATGAATCTATTACCCCGCTCGCGAATCATACATGCGACGCGGTCAAATATATTTAAACACAACAACATGCAAACAAGAATACATATAAGGAGAGAAATTACTCACGAAATATCAGCTTCTCTTTGAAAGGGCCAGGAAAATGATGTTCTTCTTATTAGATTCATTTACCACATTCAACATGATTTAAGAAATCCCCAAGTTTATCATAGAGTTACAAGAACATCACATAAAGCATGCTTTTGGGTCCTAAACTACCCAGACTTAAGCATAATAGTGTCTACGCACGGACTCTCATCACCTAGTATGTACGTAGCCCCCGCATTTAGTGGCAAATTATTCAATTATTATACCTATGGGGACAATTCCCTCTTAAAAGGTTAGATAGGATACTAACCTCACTCCAAAGCATACTTCCAATATTAAGAACATGCTCAAACCCTCAAATTTGGAGTTGGACGATCCAAAACTAATTAAAAGAAGTAGTCACTAGTCAATAGAGGCTCAAGAGTATGCATTTTAATTACTAAAGTGATTTCCCAACCTTAAACACAAGTTTTCTAAAATTCGACCCTGGGCCCACGTGCCCGAATTCTAGAACTTTTCGAAGAAAGTTGTTCTCTATAACCTAAGGATCAATAATATATGATTTCTACTTCATTCCTTAACAAATTTCATGGTAAAATCTGAGTTTTATCAAAACCTTAGGTTTTGCTCTATTCTCTTGATTTTTCCTAATCTTTGTATGTTAATCTACCCAAAACTCAAGTATTAAACTTAGAAATAAGGGGGATTAACTTAGCTCAAGGTTCTAGGTGGAAATCTTCTCTCAAGAGCTCCAAAATTGACCAATAAATGAGTGCAAAATGGGCAAAAATGGTTGGAGTCCATATTAAATGAAGCTCACTGCTTCAGCGATTTCCGCATATGTGGTTCTGGGCCACACCTGCGCCCACCGCATCTGCGGAAAGGAGCCCGCTTCTGCGAAATCTCAACTGGGTTGCTAGACCGCATCTGCGAGATACAAGCTATTTTTACGGCTCCGCTTCTGCGGGAAAAAGCCGTTTCTGCAGCTTTGGGCCTGGCCTGGCTTGGCCGCATCCGCGAGGAGTTGACCGCTTCTGCGGTCTCGCACCTACGGGTGACCAACCGCATGTGCGGTTATCACAAATAGATGGAGCTTCAACCCTTCCCAAAATTTCCAACTTCACTCGAACGTTGCCTCATTGACGCTCGGGGCCCCCGGGCCCCGCCCGAAC
This sequence comes from Nicotiana glauca, assembly GCA_026770625.1. Classification (NCBI taxonomy): domain Eukaryota; kingdom Viridiplantae; phylum Streptophyta; class Magnoliopsida; order Solanales; family Solanaceae; genus Nicotiana; species Nicotiana glauca. The sequence continues at coordinate 15,170 of MU724029.1, read as the reverse complement.
ATACCGATAAGTTTGAAATCATGAAACGGACTCGCTCGAACCCTCGGAATGCCTGACACAATGTTAAATCTAAGAATCACCCACTAAAAACAATTGAATCAAACTTATGAACTTCAAATTCATAGATTCACTTCTAATATGCCGAAACGTACTTATATTACTCAGATTGACACTAAATTTTGCGAGCAAGTCTTAAATGTTATATTGGACCTGTACCGGGCTTCGGAACCAATATACGGGCCGGATACTTATATGATCAAGCATTATTCAGTTTCATTAAATCCTTAGAATGTCTAGTTTAACAATTTCTAACAAAAATTCATTACTCGGGCTAGAGACCTCGGAATTTGATTCCGGGCTTACGCTCAAATTCCGGAACTATCAAAAAACAAGTCCAGGTCCATTTACTAGAAATGTTGACCAAAGTCAAACTTAGCCTTTTTAGAAAATTTTAGGGAATCATGTGTGCTTATTATAACTAAAACTCTTCCGAATCCAGAACCAACTATCCCCGCATGTCGCAAATTAGTTACGGGAAGTGCAGAAAGTTTATTTAGGGGGAAATGATTGTAACAAGAAAAATTACCAGTCGGGTCGTAACAGTTTCAAAGTCATAATGCTTGAATTGTGGCTTAAAAACATACCACAAATTATGCTTCTATCGCGGATGTAGCAATGACATACTATTTGGCACTCTTCCACGATACTTCCCCTTAAGCTAATAGGAATATATAACCCAACATGGACTTTCTAGTGTCAATACATCCAATGAAATCTGAATCTGAGTATCCAACAACTTCCAAATGCTTGGATCTCCTATACATGAGCATGTAATCCTTCGTTCATTTCAGGTACATCAAGACTTTCTTTGCAGCTTTCTAGTGATCAATTCATGGGTTACTCTTATATCTCCCTAGTATTTTGATCGCAAAACTAATATCCGGTCTTGTGCAAGTCTGAGCATACATCAGACTACTAACAATAGAAGAGTAAGGAATTAATTCCATTTCTTTTCGTTCTATATCATTCTTAAGGAATTTCATGAGACTAAATTTGTCCCCTTTTTGAATTGGAACAATTCCTGCTGGACAATTATTAATGCTAAATATGTCGAGAACTCCTTCTATATAACCTTTCTAAGATAATCCCAATAGTCGTTGTGATCTATTACTGAACATTTCTATTCCAATAACATAGGATGCATCACCCATATCTATTATTTCAAAATTCTTAGAGAGAAAATCTTTAGTGGTGAAAAAATTATTATTGTTCATTAGGTCGTTTTTTACGGGCTCGCAAAATTTTTGGAGATTCGGAGTTGGTTGTGTGAATTGATACAAATGGCATGGACTATAGCTCAAGAAAATCTGAAAATCGCCTTGAATTCCTGTTTTATTGTTCAAAATACCAAAAAACGATGAACGAACATGAGAAAGTGATGCCTATCATTCATTAGGTCGTATTTGATGAGCCTGCAAAATTTTAGAAGATTCAGGACCGGTCACTCGAATTCTTGCAGATGGTGTGGAGTATATCACACGAAAATTTGAGAATCATCCCGAATTTCTGTTTTATGGTGCTAAAATCCCAAAAAACGAGGAGCGGTTATGGCAAAGCGATGAATATTGTTTATTAGGAATTTTTGATGGGCCTATAAAATTTTAGAAGATTCGGGGCTCATCGCCTGAATTCATGCAGATGGCATGGATGATATCACACGAAAATATGAGAATCATCCTTAATTCCTGTTTTATGGTCCTAAAATGCAAAAAATGAAGAAAGACCATGGAAAATTGATGACTATTTTTCATTATGTTATTTTTTATGGGCTCGCTAAATTTTAGCATATTCGGGGTATGTAATCCGAATTCATGTAGATGGCGTGGATTATAGCACACGAAAATCTGAGAATCGTCCAAAATTCCTCTTTTATGGCTATAAAACTCCAAAAACAAGGAACAATCATGTTGAAATGATGACTATTGTTCATTAGGATATTTTTTATGGGCCCCCAAAATTTTAGGAGAATCGAGGCCGATCGCCCGAGTTCATGCAGATGGTATGGACTATATCACACAAAAATCTGGAAATCGTCCTGAATTTCTGTTTATGGCCCTAAAACGCCAAAAGGATGAACGATCATAGAGAAGCGATAACTATTGTTCATTAGGTCATTTTAAATATGGATGCAAAATTTTAAGAGATACGGGATCGGTCGTCTGAATTCATGCAGATGCTGTGGACTAGCACGCAAAAATCTGACAATCATCCTGAATTCCTATTTTATGGCTCTAAAACGCCAAAAATGAGGAATGCTCATGGCAATGTAATGATTATTCTTTATTAGATTTTTTTTTATGAGCCCACAAAATTTTAGGAGATTCGGGACCGATCGCCCGAATCCATGCAAATGGCATGGACTAGCACACGAAAATATGGAAATTCTCCTAAATTTCTATTTTATGGCACTAAAATGCCAAAAAGGGAGGAATGTTCATGGAGAAGCGATCAATAGTTCATTAGATCGGTTTTAATAAGGTCACAAAATATTAGAAGTTTCGAGGCCGGTCGCCCGAATCCATACAGATGGTGTGCACAACAACACACAAAAATCTAGTAAGCATCCTGTTTCATGGCCCTAAAAAGTCAAAAACGAGAAACGGTAATGGAAAAATAATGATTATTGTTCATTGGGTCATTTTTTATAGGCTCGAAAATTTTATGAGGTTCGGGCCAATCGCCCGAATTCATACAGAAGATGTGGACTGTAGCACACGAAAATCTATGAATCATCCTAAATTCATATTTTATGGCCCTAAAATATAAAAAATAAGGAAGAATCATGACGAAGTGATGACTATCATTCATTAGGTATTTTTTATTTGTCTCGCAAAATTTTAGGAGATTCGATGCTGATAGCCTGAATTCATGCAGATAGTGGACTAGCACACAAAAACATGGAAATTATCTAGAATTTATATTTTATGTCCTTAGAATGCCAAAAACGACGAACGCTCATTGCAATGCGAATAATTATTATTCATTAGGTCATTTTTTATGGGCCTACAAAATTTTAGGATATTCTGGGCCGATAGCCGACTTCATGCAGATTGCGTGGATTAGCACACAAAAATTTGGGAATTCTCCTAAATTCTTGTTTATGGCCCTAAAACACCAAAAAAAAGATGAACGGTCATGGTGGTACGATCAATATGGTCATTAGGTTAATTTTGATAGGCTTGCATGATTTTAGGAGATTCAAGGCTAATCACCCCAATTGATGTAGATGGCATGGACTATAGCACACGAAAATTTGGTAATCATCCCAAATTTCTGTTTTATGGCTAAAACGCAAAAAATGAGGAACGATCATGGCAAAGCGATGATTACTGTTCATTAGGTCATTTTTTATGTGCCCAAAATATTTTAGGAGATTTGTCTCGGTCTCCCGAATTCATGCAGATGAACTATAGCACATGAATTTTAGGGAATCATCCTAAATTCCTATTTTATTGTCCTAAAATGCAAAACAAAAGACTAGGAACGGTCATGGAGTAGCGATGATTATTTTCATTAGGTCATTTTTTGGGGCCGCAAAATTTTAGGAAATTTTAGGAATTCATGCAGATGACCTGGACTATAGCACACGAAGATTAATGAATCATCATGAATTCCTATTTTATGGCCCTAATACGCCAAAAACGAGGAACGTCCATGGCAAAGAGATAACTATTATTTATTAGGTCATTTTTATGGGCCCATAAAATTATAGGAGATTCGGGGCCAGTCGCCTGAATTAATGCAAATGGCATGGATAGTAACACAAAAAAATCTGAGAATCATCCTGAATTCCTATTTTATGGCCCTAAAACGATAATAATGAGGAACAGTCTTGGTGAACCAATTACTATTGTTCATTAGGTCATTTTGGTGGGCCCGTAAAATTTTAAGATATTCGGAGTCGATCGCCCGATTTCATGCAGATACCGTGAACTACATCATACGAAGATCTAGGAATCGTCCTGAATTGCTATTTTATTGCCCTAAAACGCCAAAAAACGAGGACGCATGGTGAAGCGATGACTATTATTCATTAGATCATATTCGTTGCCCCTACAAAATTTTAGGAGAATCGTGGTCGGTCACCCAAATTCATACATATGGCGCGGACTATAGCACAGGAAAATCTAGGAATTATCCTGAATTCCTATTTTATGGAGCTAACGTAAAAAAATAAGGATGAGTCATAGCAAAGCGATGACTATTCTTCATTACGTCATTTTTTATGGGCCCAAAAATTAAGGAAATTCGCCCAAAAGTATTTTAAAACAACTTTTATTTAAACTGGGGTTTATGAGATGTTCAAAAAATTATTAGCATTTGGTTATTTCCATTGAGGTTTTCAAGTTATGAAGTGGTTATGATTACTGTTTTGCCCGAGGGGCTGTTTTACGAACTATGCTTTGCCCAGGAGTTGATTACGGCTTTAATCTCTGTTATTATTTTATATGTTAGTGAACCCCTACTGAAACTGCTAGAAAGTATTTCAAAACGATTTTAACTAAAAGCTGGATTCTTAAAGGAAAGATTGACTCGTATTATGATTTGAAAGCCTGTTGTGTTTATTGAGCCTAACGTGAATGTGGATTCATTATTTCCTACTGCTCAGTCTTTATTTACTCTTATTACTTACTGGGTTGGAGTACTCACATTACTCCCTGCACCTCGTGTGCAGATTCAGGTATTTTAGAACCCGGTAGCGGGTGTTGATTGCTTAGACGCACAGTTATCAGAGTTAGCAAGGTGGCTGCACGACGTTCGCAGCACCGCTTCCTTCCTCTAATTTCTATTACTGTATTTAATACATTCTCAGAGTCTTGTTGTATTCAGACCTTGATAGATGCTCATGACTAGTGACACCCCGATGTCGGGCTTGTACTTTTATTCCACACTGTTATTTCAGAAGTTTATTATGAAACTTTGTTTAATTAAAGGCTTAAAGATGACTCTTAATGCTTAAAGGGTTAATGTGAGTGTTGTGTCGGTTGGCCTTATCTTCACGAGAGGCGCCATCACGACCGGGCCGGTTTGGAGTCATGATAATCGGGCTCAAATCTCACATCACAATGGGTACTCGCACTCACTGGGGGTATGCAGACTCCTGGAGGGGCCCCTTACGGCCCAAGTGAAATATCAAGTCATCTCGTGGCATCATAAACAGGCTCTAGGCCTCATATTAATATCAAGCCACCTCGTGGAGTACAATCTTAAGTCCTCGACCTCATTATCATAAATCAGTATATCACTGTTGTGGCGTGCAGCCTGACCCAAAAGTATCCTCACAATACAGGTCATCGGCCTTACTCAATCAAAAATCATATATGCCACTCGAGCAACAGTAAACATGATGCTCAGCCCAAAATATCATTTAGAATATCATTTCAAGTGTTAAAACAGAGTAAACATGATTGAGTTTTGAAAATAATAGAATATATCATGACTGGGTACAAGTTAAAAGTCGAAATAGTGAGGAAATGTCAATAAAAGTCATCGAAGGGTTCATATAGTTGGAACGAGGCCCAAATATGGCATTCGGGCCCATACATGATGATAACAAATAGTTTTCAATTAAATACGCAGTAAAACAATCATTTGGGATGGACTATGTCACAATCCCCAATAGTGCACGACCCCACGCTCGTCATCTAGCGTGCGCGTCAGCTTAATATAGCACAACGATGTGCAATCTGGGGTTTCATACCCTTAGAATATCACTTACAGTCATTACTCACCTCTATCCGGTCCAAACTCTAGCCCGCGATGCCCTTGCCTCTCGAATTGGTCTCCAAACGTCTCAAATCTAGCCACAATAATTTGATTCAGTCAATATAATTATACGATTTAATTCCATATGAAATTCTACATCTTTCCAACAAAATCTGAAATTACACCCAAAAATCACCAACGGGGCCCACTTCTCGGAACTTGACAAAAGTTATGAAACATGAACACCCATCCAACCACGAGTCCAACCATACAAATTTCACCCAATTCCGACATCAATTCGACCTCCAAATCCTCAAATCAAATTTTCAGATCCTTAGGCCCAAACCTTCGGATTTAACCCCAAAAACAAGTAATCTAGTCAGGATATTTGATGATAATCCCATATTATTGACAAACAATGACCACAAGTAACTTATCTCTAGTTTTCACATGAATTCTTACTCAACAATCACCCAAAAAACGAAATTGAAGACTAGGGTATAGAACCTTACCTCTTTGATGAAGAACTTGAGGGATTTCTTGTTGGATTTCAAGGATTAGACAAGATTTTTGATGAACAAGGCACTTGAGCTACTTCCTCTCTCTAGAATTGATCTTCCCTCTCTCTAAAAGAACTAGAAAATCCCAAAATAACAAACCCCAACGAGTTAAATAAAATGGGGTTCGGGTCTTAAAAACTAGTTTTTGTACTGCCGCGGCGCGTGGGACGTCACGGGGCACGGGGCGGCTGTGCAAAATGTTTCTGGAAATGAAATTTTGGATCATTCTGGAATTCCCTACAGGAGCGGCGCACTGGGCGCCGCATGGGGCGGCGCGGTAGTACCATTTTCGGCAGCATTTGGTAATTTTGTCATAACTTCTTGTAGAAGTGTCCAAATGACGAACGGTTTGAAGCATTAGAAACCAGATTCGAAAATATTTCATTTGATAGGTTGTTATCACATAACTTCTTATATTTATTCAGATATTCTTGTCCAAAGTTTGGTCTTGTGCGTGCTCATTCGAAACTTTCGTCTAAAATGAAAATTATCAACTTAGCTTGGACTTAGGCCTCTCCTTAGACCCCAAATCACTTATAATATGCTCCGTACACTTATTATCATATCCAATTTATATTCATCATATTAATAGTCCTCGTTCACAGACAAAATAATATAATTAGCGCACGTCAACTTTCTTAATAGCGCTTAAGTGCTTCAAAAAAAAATTCCCGAGGTGTTACACCTAAAATGCTAAAAATGAGGAGTGATCATGGGGAATCGTTAACTATTGTTCATTAGGTCATTTTTTTTGGTGTACAACTTTTAGAAGATTCAGAATTCATGCATGTGGCGTTGATTATAGCACACGCAAATATGGGATTCATCTTGAATTCTTGTTTTATGGCCCTAAAATAACCTAAAATAAGAAATGGTCATAGAGAAGCGATGAATATTGTTTATTAGGTCATTTTTTATGGGTCCGTAAAATTATAGGAGATTTGAAGTCGGTCGTCCAAATTCATGTTGATGGCATGGACTATGCACATGAAAATGTGGGAATCGTCATGAATTCCTATTTCATGGCTCTAAAATGCCAAAAAAAAGAAATGGTCATGGTGAAGAAATGACTATTTTTAATTAGGTCATTTTATTGGCCCGTAAAATTTTAGGAGATTCGGGGTCAATCACCTGAATTCATGCAGATGGCGAAGACTATAGCACACGAAAATCTGCAAATCATCTTGAATTTCAGTTTTATCGCCCTAAAATGCTAGAAAAATGGAACGTTTATGGAGAAGCGATGACTATTATTCGTTAGGTATTTTTGTTGGGCCCACAAAATTTTAAACGATTCCAGTCGGTTGCCCAAATTTATGCAAATGGCGTAGACTTCGCAATATGGATGCTATGGGAAGGGAAGATGTTTCATTAAGCATGTTTCAAACTTTAATAAATATAAAAAGGTCCGATCATCAAAAGGGCGTTCAAACGTAAATTTATCAAAGACATACTAAAGAATTCAAGATAAAGACTATGGTAATACTAAAAGAACTGAAAAATAGTCAAACTATTAGTTGTCATTGCCGAGTCAGATTGTTGTAAAAGGTTGTCACAAAATGATATGTATTTTTTCATTTATGGACCGATAAGTTGCAATTAGATGATTTTAATTTTAATGAATTTGAAAAAGAATAAAATTAATTAGGTTGACTATTATGTACTAGTACTAAACTATAATTGAATTTAAAAAAAGAAGATAAAAATAAAAAATAAAGCAATTTTCTATTAAATATAAATTACATTGTATTCAAAGAACTAAAATATTAATTAAGTTGACTATTATATATTAGTACTAAATTATAATTGATTAAAAAAAAGACAAAAGTAAAAAAATAAAAGTAATTTGCTATTAAATATAAATTACATTGTAATTTAACTAGAAAGGATGGAAAAGCTGAAAAGGAGTAGAAAAGGCAGAACTAACATAGAAAGGAGGGAAAAAAGCTGAAAAGAAATAGAAAAGGCTAAAGGTGGGATTCGAACTTGCATCACTTGCAAAGAACGGAACTTAAATAGCTAATGCAGCCACTTGGCCAATCAGTCTCTTCTTGTTTAGGGGGCACACTTAAAATATATAAGGGGTCCCATATATATGTACAAATATACATACAGGATTTTTGCCAAGGCTAACGGGGTCCCGTGACCCCTCAACCCACCATGTAGGTCCACCCCTGTCGTGGACTATAGCATACAAAATCTGGGAATCATCCTGAATTCATGGCCCTAAAATATCAAAAAATGAGGAGCAATCATGGTGAAATAAGGACTATTGTTCATTAGGTCATTTTTTATGGGCCCAAAATTTTTTAAGAGATTTGGAGCAGGTTGCCCGAATTCATGCAGATGGAATGGACTATAGCACACAAAAAATGTAAGAATCATCCTGCATTCTTATTTTATAACCCTAAAATGCCAAAAAATGAGGAACGATCATGGTGAAGAAATAACTATTACTCATTAGGTCATTTTTACGGGCTCGGAAAATTTTAAGAGATTCTGGGCCGGTCGCCCGAATTCATGCATATGGAGTGGACTATAGGACACGAAATTCTGGAAATCGTTCTGAATTCCTATTTTATGGCCCTAAAATGCCAAAAACTGAGGAACGGTCATGGCGAAGCGATTACTATTATTAGTTAGGTCATTTTTTATGGGCCCGCAAAATTTTAGGAGATTCAGGACCGGTCGCCAAAATTCATGCATACGATGTGGAATACATCATACGAAAATTAAGAAATCGTCCTGAATTCCTATTTAATGGCCCTCAACGCCAAAAAAAAAAGAAGAGGAATGTCCATGACAAAGAAATAAATAATGTTCATTAGGACCTTTTTTATAGGGTCGTAAATTAGGGGTTGGACACCCGAATTCATGTAGATGACGTATGTTATAGCATACAAAAATCTGGTAATCGTCCTGAATTCCTGTTGTGCTCTAAAATGTAAAAAAAAAATCTTGCCGATGAAATGACTATTGCTCATTTGGTCGTTTTTTATAGGCCCGCAAAATTTGGAAAATTCTGGGCATGTCGCTCGAATTCATGCATATGGCATGGATAGCACATCAAAATCTAGGAGTCGCCTTGAATTCCTATTTTATGGCCCTAAAAAACTAAAAAATGAGGAAATGTCATGACAAAGCAATGACTATTATTTATGTGGTCATTTTTACGGGCTCACAAAATTTTGGGAGATTGGAGGGCCGATCGCGTGAATTCATGCAGACTGCGTGGACTATAGCACACCCAAATCTCGAAATCGTTCTAAATTCCTATTTTATGGCCCTAAACACCAAAAAAAAAAAAGAGAAACGGTCATGACGAACTGATTACGATTGTTCACTAGGTAGTGTTTTATGGGCTCGCTAAATTTTAGCAGATTCGGGGTCGGTCACCCGAATTTTTAAAGATGGTGAGGACCATAGCACACGAAATGTTTGGAATCGTCATGAATTCGTATTTTATGGCCCTAAAAGTCCAAAAAAAATAATGAACAGTCATGGCGAATTAATGACTATTGTTCATTAGGTCATATTTAATGGGCTCACAAAATTTTAGGAGATTCGGGGCCGGTTGCCCGAATTCAAGCAGATAGAATGGACTGTAGCACACGAAATTCCGGGAATCGTTCTAAATTCCTGTTTTATGGCCCTAAAAGTCCAAAAAGGAGAAATGGTCATGTTTTAGTGATGATTATTGTTCATTAGGTCATTTTTTATGGGCTCGCAAAATTTTTGGAGAATCGGCGTCGGTTTTCCGAATTCATGTAGATAGCATGTACTTTAGCACAGGAAAACTCTGAGAATCATCCTGAATACCTATTTAATCACCTTAAAAATCTATAAAACGGGGAACGGGCATGGCGAAGCGATGACTATTATTCATTCGATTATTTTTTATGGGCCCGTAAAATTTTAGGAGATTCGGGATGGTCACCCAAATTCATGCCTATGCTGTAGCACACGAAAATTTGGAAATCACCCTAAATTCCTATTGTATGACCCTAAAACGCTCAAAAATAATGAACGGTCATGGAAAAGCGATGACGATTATTAGTTAGGTCATTTTTTATGGGTCCGCAAAATTTTAGGAGATTCGCGGTCTGTGCCCGAATTCATGCATGTGGCATGGACTATAGCACACGAAAATTTAGAAATCGTCATGAATTCCTGTTTAATGGTCCTAAACTCCAAAAAATGAGGAACGGTTATGGAGAAGAAATAATTATTATTTATTAGGTTATTTTTATGGACCCGTAAAATTTTAGGAGATTCGAGACCGGTCGCCTGAATTCATGCTTATGGCGTTAACTATAGCACATGAAAATCTGAGAATCATCCTGAATTCCTCATTTATGGTCCTAAAATGCTAAAAAAAAAAGAACGGTCTTGGCGAAGGAATGAATATTGTTAAATAAATAGTTTTTTATAGGCCCAAAAACTTTTAGGATATTCGGGGTCGGTCGCCCGAATTCATGCATATGGCATGGACTATAGCACGCGAAAATCTGGGAATCGTCTTGAATTTATGTTTTATGGCCCTAAGACGCCAAAAATATGAAATGGTTAAGGCAAAGCGATGACTGTTGTACATTAAGCCAATTTTTTTGAGCTTGCAAACTTTTAGGAGATTTGGGGCCGGTTTCACGAATTCATGCGGACTGCATGGACAATAGCACATAAAATTGATAAATCGTTCTTAATACTATTTTTATGGACCTAAAACGCCAAAAAGTGAGGAACGACCATGGACAAGCGAATACCATTGTACATTAGGTAATTTTTATGGGCTCAAAAAATTGTAGGAGATTTGCAGTCGGTCGCCCAAAATCCTGCAGATGGCGTGGACTATATAGCACACGAAAATTAAAGAATCGTCTGAAATTCTAGTTTAATGACCCTAAAATTCCAAAAAGAGGAACGGTTATGGCCAAGCGAAGACCATTGTTAATTAGGTCATTTTTTATTGTCTCAAAAAATTATAGGAGATACGGAGCCGGTCTCTCAAATTCAAGCAGATGATGTGGACTATAGCACACGAAAATCTGGAAATCGTCCTGAATTCTTGTTTCATAGCCCTAAAACACCAAAAAATGAGGAACATTCATGGAAAAGCGATAATTATTATTCATTAGGTCATTATTGATGGGCCCGCAAAGTTATAGGAGATTAGGGCCCATTCGCCCGAATTCATGCAGACGGCATGGACTATAAAACACCAAAATCTGGGAATCGTCCTGAATTCTTATTTTATGGTCCTAAAATACAAAAAACGAGTAAAGATCATATCAAAGTGATGACTATTGTTCACTAGGTTATTTTTTATGGGCTCGAAAAATTTTAGGAGATTCAGGTTAGTCGCCTGAATTCATGCAGATATCGTGGACTATAGCACATGAAATCAGCAAATCATCGTGAAATCCTATTTTATGGCCCGAAAATGCCAAAAGAATTAGGAACGATCATGGATAAATGATCACTATTATTCATTAGGTAGTTTTTGATGGGCAAGTTAAATCTTAGGAGATTCAGGATTGGACGCTCGAATTCATACAGATGGAATGGACTATTGCATACAAAATTCAAGAATCGACCTGAATTCAAGTTTGTTGGCCCTAAAATGCCAAAAATGAGTAACGGTTATGGAAAAGTTAATACTATTGTTAATTAGGTCATTTATTATGTGACCACAAAATTTTAGAAGATTCGGAGTCGGTCACCCGAATTCATGGAGATGGTGTAGAATATAGCACAAGAAAATCTAGGAATTGTCCTAAATTCCAATTTATGGTCATAAAATGTCAAAAAAATGAGGAATGATTATGGCCAAGTGATGACTATTGTTCATTAGGTCATCTTTTATGGACCCGCAAAATTATAAGAGATTCGGGGCTAGTCACCCCAATTCATACAAATGGCGTAGACTATAGCATACGAAAATCTGGGAATCGTTCTGAATTCCTGTTTTATGGCCCTATAACGCCTAAAAACGAAGAACGTTCATGGCGAAGCAATGACTATTGATCCTTAGATCATTATGGGCCCGCAAAATTTTAGGATATTTGAGGTTGTTCGCCCAAATTTATACAGATGGCATGGACTATAGCACATAAAACTCTCAGAATCGTAACGAATTCCTATTTTATGGACCTAAAACTCCAAAAAATGAGGAAAGGTCATTGTGAAACTATGATAATTATTTATAAGGTCATTTTTTATGGGCGCTAAAAATTATTTGGCGTCAGTCGCCCGAATTCATGCAAATAGCATATGAAAATCTAGGAATCGTCCCGAATTTCTGTTTTATGGTCCTATAACACCAAAAAATGAGAAACAGTCAAGGCAAAGCAATGACTATTGTTAATTATATCATTTTTATGTGCCCGCAAAATTTTATAAGATTCAGGGATGGTCGCTTGAATTCATGCAGATGGTGTGGACTATAGCACACGAATATCTAGGAATCAACCTAAATTCCTGTTTTGTAGCCCTAAAACGTAAAATATAAGAAATGGTCATGTTGAAGAGATGAATATTGTTCATTAGGTCATTTTTATGGGCTCTCAAACTTTTATAGAATTCGGGATTTGTCGCCTTAATTCATGCACATGACGTGGACTACAGCACACGAAAATCTTGGAATCGTCTTGGAATCCTATTTTCTGGCCCTAAACACAAAAAAAAAAGAGAAATGTTCATGGCGAAGTGATAACTATTGTTCATTAGGTCTTTTTTATGGCCCCGCAAAATTTTAGAATTTTCAGGGCCGATCGTCTGAATTCATGCAGATGGCTTAAATTATAGCACACAAAAATCTGGTAATCGTCTTGAATTCCAGTTTTATGGCCCTAAAATACCAAAAAGATGAGGAACGGTCTTGAAAAAATGATGACTATTGTTCATTAGGTCATTTTTGATGGACCTATAAAATTTTAGGAGATTCGGAGTCGGCCGCCCTAATTCATGCAGATTGCGTGGACTATAGCATATGAAAATCTAGGAATCTTCCTAAATTCATGTCTTATGGCCCTAAAGTACCAAAAAATGAGGAACATTTATTGCAAAGAGATGACCATTGATTATTAGGTCAGTTTTTATGAGCCCGTAAAATTTTAAGAGATTCGGGGTTGGTCGTTGAATTCATGTGAATGGTGTGGACTATAGCATATGAAAATCTAGGAATCATCTTGGATTACTGTTTTATGCTCCTAAAACGCCAAAAAATAAGTAACTTTGCCATGACTATGGTTCATTAGGTCGTTTCTGATGAACCCACAAAATTACAGTTTCATGGCTCTAAAATGCCAAAAAATGAGTGTCACACCTCCTTTTTTCAATTAATACACCCCGTGAAGGGCGTAAAGGAGTTTTTCCAATTAAAAACGGGATTTATTATTAAAAATCAGAGTCGCCACTTGGGAGATTAATGGTGTCCCAAGTCACCGGTTGAATCCCGAACCGAGGAAATTATGACTCTGTTAATAGTCCGCGAACCAGAAATCCGAGTAAGGAATTCTGTTAACCCGGGAGAAGGTGTTAGGCATTCCCGGATTTCGTGTTTCTAGCACGGTCGCTCAACTGTTGTATTTGATTTTATCTAATTTTAAAACATGTTCTAACTTATGTGCTTTTTATTAGTAACCCCGCTTTTATTTTATTTTAATAAAAATTGCAACGTCGTGAAAATGCGTCTCGAACCGCGTCGCACCAGTGCATCCGTAGTTGTCAACACTCCTTTGAGATTTGGATTTGGGTCACATAAATGTGCACCCGTATTTAGGAAGGTAAAATTATTTTTTTTTAAAAACGCGCCTAAAGCGACTAACGTATTATTTACATTTTGGGAAGGCCATGAAATTTGCTAAACGGCCCGTCCCGAATCTCTATGTATTTTAGAACCTTTATTGAGGGCCCCGCAATTTATGTATTTTATTGGGCGAGGCTCGTCTCATTTTATTTTAAAGGGCAAACCTAAGAGCGACTATATTTTCTATTTTTTGTCTCCAAAATAAAATAAAATTCTAATTGATTATTGTTAGATAATGAGATCCATCGCCTACTCTTTGAGTATTATCAATCCATCTTCCATTTAATCTCAGGTCCGAATAGCCCAAGTTGTGTGACCCAAGATGCCTCAACTGATCAGGCTGTGTGGAATAGGTCGTGGGATCAATCCCTTGAGCTAGGCAGGTCATGAATTTCCTGAACTAAAGCCAAACGTCTCTGGTAATTGGGCTATCAGCAGCCCTGTCACGTAAGGCCTAATAGCAGGCCAAGATTGACTACACTCATTTCAAACTGATTCACAGGAGCCCAAATAGTTCACAGCAAAATAACCATTAATTCATACATATCAACTAAAGGCCCAATTCAAAATAATTTATTATTGAAATCACTACTATTAGACTAATACTCAAACAATTAATATATCAAACTAGTTGGACTATGGAATTGAATCGAATGAGACACAGACCTATTTTGAACTTTTTTTTTTGCGATCACTAGACAAATCAATGGCTTAAAAGCTATTTAGATTAACATTAACAACTAACAGCTCAAGCCCTAATTATCATTACACATTTCTGGTACTCCAAATCCATTTCCCTGTTCCAATTCAGCTATGTTTTTTTAAAATAAACTATACCAATCGAGATTATGCTATAACATGGCTAAATGACAGATATCCACTTAATAGTCTTCTGCTTCTGTCGCATATAGGAATATAAATGCACTAGCACTCAACTAACAACCACATGAACAACCTGGGCATAAAATTTATCAGTCCAGTTTTCAGGAAGTTACATTGACTGAACATAATTCTAATTAAGTAAATCTCTATCCACT